>RJWJ010041457.1:0-13498 GCA_004363605.1 Indri indri | reverse complement strand
GATGTGCTCCCGAACTTCTGTTAAGGGCCTGGCTGATTTCTGCCTCCCGAGCCCTGAACCTTCTGCCTCATGGAGATTTTAGGCCCCATTCTTTATGCTACTGCCCCACAGTTTCAAAATCTTGCAAATACCTTGAAAAAGAGACTAATTTAGGTTATTCCAGGCCCTGCCTTCTTCTAAGCACTGTGAGAGTGCTAGAAACTTCACTCTGCCTCTGCGCTCAGTCCCTCAGCTTCCTGCATCACTAAACAACTCAGAGAATATCTTGTGGGGGAATTTGTACTTTCATTAGGGATACCTCTAGTATCCAGTCCATTTCAATAACTACACAACTGCCAAAAACCTTACTGGTTTCTCTTTTCATAGTAGAATCGCCCAGCATGGACCAAGCCAGATCCTCTGTCTGAGCACAACATAGACAAATGTCCCCAGAGGAAAAACAGCTGAAGAAACCCAGATTACCTTGGAAAATTGTGTCCTTTACCTGGATTTTTTTTTAACTTTTCATTTTATGATATTTTAAGTTTACAAAAAAGTCACAGAAATATTAATAGTATAGATAATGTCCTTGTATCCATCATCATATATCCAACCATATATTAGTTATCAAAACTAGAACATTATCCTAAGTGAAGTAACTCAGATACAAACAGAAAGCCAAATACCACATTCCATCACTGGTAAGCAGGAGCTAAGCTATGGTTACGCATGGTAATACAAAGTGGTATTAATATAATCCACATTGGAGACTCAGAAGAGGGGAAGGAATGGAAAATTACTTGTTGAGTACAATGTACATTATCTGGGTGATGGGCACACTAAAAGCATAGATTATTTCACCACTATGTAATTCATACAGGTAACACAATTCCACTTGTGCCCTCTCCATCTATTGAAATAAAAAATAATAAAAATAATGATAAAATAGCTGGAAAATCTTAAGAGAATAACCATACTACTAACCAAACTACAGACCTCCCTTCCTGCTTTTATATTTTTATATTTTTATTTTATTTTTTTGCTTTCCTCAGTTTTTTATTGCTGTCCTTTTTGTGATCCAGAATCCAGTCCAAGGTGTCATTGTGCATTTATTTTTCATGACCTCTTAGTCTCCTTCAATTGGTGACAGTTCCTCAGACTTTCCCTGTTTTTCATGACTGCTGACAATTTGGAAGAGATTTGGTCAGGCATTTTGTAGGATGTGCCAAAATTTGAATTTGCTTGTGTTTTTCACCTGATGTGTCTAGGGTTATGTGTTTAGGGAAGAATGCAATAGAGGTGACATGCTCTTCTCATCACTTGGTGTTAGGGGCATGACATCAGCATGACTTATCTTTGGTGATGTCAATCTTGATCACCTGATCCCTGGGTTAAGGTAGTATAGATGGATAGAGATAGGAAATACATCACTGTGTACCTATGCATACATACACATCTATAATTAGTTATCTATCAATCCATCAGTCAGAGTAAACATGAGTTAGTATCGGTATCTCTCCCTCTACGTCAGCATCACTTCTTTATTTATTATTTTAAATTTCTCACTCCAACAGTGGGAAGCCTGGATCCTGTTTTCTACAATTTATTTACTCATTTGTCCATCCTTTGTATGCATGTACATGTATGTATGCACATGTATGCATGTAGTTTCCTAATTGCTAACCTGTATCCTTGTAAGAAACAAATTTACCAGCTAGAGCACCCAGAGTACTATGTTTATAAACCATTTTTTTTTTTGGTCTTTATACTTACCGTTTCCAGCAAAAACAAACAAACAAACATCAACAACAACAACAAAAAACACCTCTTTTTTATTGCTACTTGTCAATCCCTTTCTTCCCCTTCTCCTTCAGTGTGGTTACATGATTCATTTGTAGTAAAGATAGATTCATTTGTCCTGGTCTGTATTCTATCCTTCCTCCAAAGTCCCAGTTGAAGTTTACTTTACTTAAAATATAATCCATTTTTTTTAATGTTGTGACAGACAGCTTCTAAGATGCCCCAATGGTCTCTGCCTCCTGTCATTCACTCCCTGATTGCTCTCCTCTCCTTGAGTGTGGACTGAACTTATTGACTCACTTCTAATAAACAGCCATGCAGAAGCATGTGATGTCACTTCTGAAACTAGGTCACTCAGTAGCTGTGGCATCCACCTGGGGTGTGCTCTTTCAACATCTAGGTCTCAGAGTCCTTGCCATGGGGGAAGCCATCTCCCAATTGCAAATAGCCCTATGAAGAACCCCACAGAGCAAAGAATTGATACATCCAGCCAATAGCCAATGAGGACCTGGGACTGCCAAGAACAATGTGAGAATAATTTTAAAAATTGTACCCTTGCGGATTTGCCCGCAAGGGTACAATTTTTAAAATTATTCTCACATTGTTCTTGGCAGTCCCAGGTCCTCAAAAAAAAAAAAAAAAAATTGTACCCTTGCATCCCACACTATCCCTACAATAATCGTCTGTAGTTTTAGAAAAGAGATATTGATACTCAGAACAAAATGCTGTCTCAGCACTCGATAACACCACTTAATATTATTCATAGGTGGTATTTTGTTGCTATGAAAATCAAGATCAAATGGGATTGAAGGAAGGTATGCAAAATGCGTAACATGTGTTCAGAATGATATTGATTCTAAATAAATGTTAGCTACCATTACTATTTTTTTTTATTAATTCAACTATTGTGTGCTAATATAGACCAGATAACTATGATAAGCCTGCTGACACAGCACTGGGATTATAGTTGGAACTTGGTAGATAACCCTGCCTTTGTGTACCTAAAAATCTAGTTGGGGAACCAGAAATTAAACAAACAATTGTCAAAAACTGTAATCAATGTTATGACAAATAAAATGTAGGATGCATAGCACAGGATGCTTAACATTAAATTAGTATTCAATAATCTACTACCTGAGGAGTATAAACAAAGAAAAATTGAATATTGATTCTGAGCTATGCTCTCAGAAGGTCTTTTCTCTGAGATGGTGAGAGTTGGCTCATGGTGAGAAGTAGAAGAATGAATGAGACAAGGACTCTACTTGCAAGAAGCTCACAGATTATTGGGGGATACAGAAGGGCAGTTTGCAACCAGACAATTGAACAGCAAAGTGATCACAAATAATAACAACTCAGAATGTGAAGAGCTCGACTAGTAAGTTTGGGGATAATTCCTGATTCAACTGAAGGAATCAAGGAGCCATCTCTTTCTTATTATTCAACTTGGAACATGAAGAACATGTCCAATGGCGTTCTCTTTAAAAAGGTATGGAGGTGTCTAATTTTTTTACTTAAAATACCTAAAATTACAAAATAATTTTTTGATACTTAAAGTGCAAAACAAGCTACTTAAAAAGTGTTCCCCACGTGGAACTACATGACTGAAAAATGAAGCTATGCTTCACAATTTAGAGTGGCCGATTCATCCAGATTGTCCAGGACCATCCTGGTTTTGAAATAAAATCCTACTTTCTGGTAACCACTTGAGTTCCAACCAAGCCAGGACAGTGGTCACTCCACTTCACATGTACTTTTAGTTGCATTTGGAAAACCACAAGTAAAGAATCCTCTATGTTACAAAATGACATCATATGGACTCTATCTAGCAGGGAAAAATAAGTCTACCATAAGTCTATCTTTATATCAAGACCTCTGGGAGTAGATAAACTCACCAAACCAGAAAAAAGACCTCATTATCCAGAGAATTGCCAAACACTTCTGAAAACTGAAGGATTCCCGAGAGGGTCTCTGCAGTGGAGAAATCAAAGTTCCTATTGCTTTCCCTCTAAAACTCAGATTGAACTTCTTACTGCTAAAAAACTATATGTTCCCTTTTTGTTAACATGAAAGTATCTACTTACAAAAAAATTGTTTTTTAAAATGTTTGTTTGGCTAATATTGTTATCTTTTTTCTTTTCATTTGTTTTTCTGTGACCACAGTTTAATACAGTGTGTGCCAAATAATATGCATTGGATAGATGTTTGCAAATAAAGGAAAGCAGATATAACATAAAATATAAATCAATGAGTGAATGAATGAATAAAATAAGTAAATCCATTCCATAGGCTGTTAAGTTACTATGGCTGTTTTTAACTTGACAGAAAATGAATTACAAGGTTAGCAGAGAAATGTATGCTGCTCAAATTATTTTGAAAAAAATCTTCCATCATTTATGGGTTGTGTGAAAATTCTTTGATGTTAAGAGTCTGCTTGTCTGTGGGATGGGTAGATTTGTAAATATTAAGATAAACAATCTTTAGGCAAATAAAATACTGTTGTTTATATGACTATAATTAATGTCAATTGATTAAAGGATGTTCTAATTGGCCAAGAACAGGGGATTAATTGCAGGATGGGGAAGTGTCCTTCTCCTATTTACTAGCTAGAGACTCTACCCCATGTCCTGATCTGTCTTAGTACAGATCCGCCATTTATTCTCTCATCCACTTATTTGATTTACATTCTCTCTTTATTGTAATTCTGAGAAAAGGCTACTGAGTGGGAATTCCATCTTTGCTATATATCGGCTGAGTGACCTTAGATAAGTTAGCATTCCCTGAGAACCCACATGGATAGAAAAAAAATAAACAGTAATATGTAATTTGTGGGCTTCTTATTTGATTTAATAAAATACTGCCCATTTGTAAATACTGACCTCTGTGATATGAGTTTTAATCATATAACCAGAGTAAGCCAATACATCAAAGGCTGAAGATTTATAAGATCACAAGTATCACTTGTGGTTTCTGATGAAAACCCATTATATTCATGTTTCTTCATTTTAAAATAAATGTTATATATGTTAAGTCACAAAAAATGTATATTAAAATGTATTGTAGGTGATCATACCTTAGTCCCTGACACACATTAGGCATCTCTCAACACTAACCTTCTTCTCTCTTTTAAAGCTCTTCTTTCTTGCCCTTCAGCTCTTTCTCCTCTCTCTTCTTTTTCCTCCTCCTGTCCCACCTTACCTCTCTGTCTTTGCATTAACTATGTACTCTGTGTCATTGTGGATTTATAGATGACCAGAAATGAATCCTACTTTCAAGGAGCCAAAGGACTAATGCTGATCTTTAAAGATGCGCTGACCATCTATATTACATTACTTAGGAGAAGCAACTTGAGCATTTAAGTAATACATTAATGAGAGAAAGGAGTCTCAAGACAAAAAAAGTTTTAGTGGAACAAGAAATATGCAAAGGGTAGGTAAGAATTTAAAATGGAGTGATATCATCCTCTCTTTCTTCTCTCATCTTAAAGTATAAATGCAATGGCTCTGAGTGGCCCCGACATCCCAAAGGTGGAGTTTAGAGGAGACTCGCCCCTTCAGCCAAAGGGATCTGCAGAGCATAGGTCATGCTGAAAAGACCAGCCATGAATATTAGACCTTACCTTTCTAAGATTCAGCATGGGAATAAAGCTCAGTTTGGATTAGCTGGAGTAAGAGTAAAAGTATGGGAGCTAAGAAAAAACAAGTAACAAAGATAAATTATACTGTTACAGTGAATAGGCCAATGAAGATACTAACGATCACTCCCAGTTACATCATTGATACTTGAACCACTTTATGGGAAGGGGATAGAGGCAGACCATACTGAAAAAATGCAAAGGTGATGGTGGCACATTGCTAAGCTTCTTCGTGGCCCTCCTCTTCTACCCTCTGAAAGAGCAAGAGACCATTGAGGATATGTGTAGGATAGAGCAATATTGTAAACAAAATCACTCTCAAAATTCTGGAGTACGGATTTGGAAAGATTAAATAGATCAACAAAATCTGAAGGGTCACTGGCTTTGACATCTGATTTCGGGCTGAATTTTGACTCAGCATGTTGTAGTCTACCAGGCATGCTAAGCCAAGTAACTTATGGTATGGGCCCCAAACACTTATAGGTCTTAATCTCCAAGCCATTCCCATAACTGCATAAATATAACATGTCAAACTTCTCACTCATTGCCCTCATTCCAATTTAGCATATTTGTAATTTGCAAATGTTTTTCCTTAAAAACACCTCTCTCTTACTAGGACACAAACCACACAAAAGCAGAAACTAGATTTTTCTTGTTCACTACTACAATTTTAGTGCCTATCATAGAACCTCCCACTCAGTAGGTGCTCTAAAATATAACTTTAGAATAAACAAATCAATCACAAATTGATGAAAGCTAAAAGAAAGAAAAATTGATACTCAGAGTGTTAAACTACTTGCTCAAAGTTGCACTCAGAAAAGTTGAGAAGAATGCACTTGAATCTTCTCAGGTAATGTATATGTTAATTAATTTTATTCATATTTAGCCATTCTTCAATGTATACATGTATCAAAAATCATGGTACTATAAATATATGTAATTTTTATTTGTCAATTAAAAATAAATGTAATTTTTAAAAGTAAATAAGATAATATGTGGGAAAAAAGAAATATAGATAACATATATTAAAAATTCAAAAAAGTGAATGAAGTCTTTAAAGCATGTGAGTCTGAGAATCTACAGAATTCTAAAACTCTCAAGTTAAATTTCCTCTATTTCTTGAACCAAGCCTCACAAAAGCAATTATCACATAATTTGTTGATTTCTTTCCCAAGTGAATGTTTGCCAAACACTCCCCATCAAAGATTCCATATGCATTAAATATTTATGCCCAAGCTGCTACATAGAAAACTTGAGTATATACTTTGATTTTAGAATTAATTTATTTCTAATTTTTTAATGCAATGTAATTAGCTGAATTGCTCTTAGAATATAATCACTTGTTATATATTTGAATAAGTTAATCATGGCTTTGTGGAAATGTGACTGGTTTATAATTATCTAGGAGCCTGAAATGTTCTTTTTGGCTAAAAGAGTGTGATCAAACTTATTGGCCACTTAAATGGAATCACATTAAGCATGACTTTATGCAAAGAGTCACTCCTAGAAAATGTGCCTTGTTTCTCTGTTTACTTCAATCAAAAATGATAGTGAGGGGTTTTGAAGGAAATCCCTTAGACCACACCACATCTGTGGGTGAAGCAGTGTAACCAATAAATTAGCACACAGACTGCAAGACAGAATACATTGTATGACCTTGGTTGAGGTTATTAAGATCGATCAGCCCTGATTTCCTGATGTTGAAAACTACCACATTAAGTAGTCTCTAAAGAACTTCCTTAGTTTCACTCTGCATATTTCGTGATTTTTTTTTAATAGAGCATATACTAAACTGGGTCCAGGGATATTAGTGATTACCTCTTCATATCTGCACAAAGTGTTATAGTTTTCACAGGAGATTCATACAAGCTTTCCTAGTAGATTTTCACAAGGTCAGGAAAAATTATATTATCATCCCAATTTACAGCTTAGAGAAACAAATTGTGTCTCAAAGAAGATCAGAGCCTGGTGATTAACAGTTCCAAACATTCTTGGGCAGAGCTGCCATCCAATATCTATCCTCTTTTATTTCCGACCTCTTTCGAAGAATGTAGTCTTTCTATACTAAACCAGGTGAGTGTCAATCTTTTCCCTATTCAGATTCATTCTGTGGAATATCCTTTAACACTTTGAAATTCTACAAGAAATTTTGACTGTGTCTGTTGGCACAACTTCAGTGGCCCTGCCTTCATGATTTTCAGAATGTGTAGCCTGGGGAAGGGGTTGGGTGACTACTGAGCATTGATGCTGAGGATGTCTTCACCCCGCAGCCAGTCTTGGCTGCTATTGGCATTGAATATCTTACTCAATCCGAGAACAAGTAAAGGAATTTAAGGCGGAGCACTTAGGAGAATGACATAATATTTTCTGGCATATTCATAATGGAACTAATACCAAAAAAAAGTCATTTTTGATATGACCCCAAATTTGTTACTAATATGTTACACTTTAGGAAATAATTTATCTATCCAATTATCAAGTAATCACCGCTCATAATGATAAAAAGGATACTATGAAAAATAATTATAACTGTTTATTCATTATTTATTCATTATTTGCTATGCGCCAAATAATGTGTTAAACAATTTTATACCCACCACTGCATTAAAGTCTTCAGACTTCTCTATTGCAAAGGTATCATTTTACCAATTATGTGGTTAGAGAGACTAAGATCAATATTAAGACTGAGTTTAGATAATTGAACACTTTCTATGGCCTAGATCAGTGGTTCTAATCCTGGTCATACATCAGAATCACTTGGGAAAGTTGCAAAAAATGTCGCATCAGCACCTGGTGTTATTTGAATTTAAATAACCTACTCATTGCACATAATGGTATTTTCAATGTCCATTCTACTCTGCAGCCAGGTTGAGAATTTATATGTCTAGATGTTGATTAAACTAATATAGAGAGAAACTGGCTTCACAGTGCTTTCAACATTGTAGTGGCAAAAGCTGTATAACCAGAAATAATTGCAGTGGATATTACCAGCTCAGCAATAGTGATGTGTCAATGCCTCATTGGGAGAAAAGGTAGAAATGTCATTTGTGCAATTTATTTAATCTTGGTTTATTTGTTTTTTCATCTGTAAATGACCATAATAGGAGCTGCCTCCTAAGGTTGTTGGGAGATTTAATTGGAAACCTTACGTTGAGGGTTCTAAGTTCTGCATATGTCAGATAGTAAGTGCCTAAATGTGGGTTCTCCTTTTCATGTGTATAAAGTGCCATGGAGACCCCTGTCACCCATTTGTGAAATAGAGATCTTAATGCCCACTTCACAGATTCCTCTGAGGATCATACAACACTATAGATGTAGAATCTTTTGAAATATACCACAAACAAATTCAAAATGTTCTTATGATTGCAAATATCTAGACTGGAAGACATATAGGATCATTTCCTTGTCAGATTCAGATTCTACTATCAGAATAAGATTCTCTTATCATCCCAGCCCCTTTCCAAGTGGCTCCTTTGAAGATGTATCACTGTAATTAAACAAACAAACAAACAAACAAACAAACAAACAAACAAACAAAAAACCTGTTTAAACTCTCCAGAATCATCTTTGTGCATTTGGCTTCTTGTCCTGAATTATCCTTCCACGGTCAAGGTCACAGCACAGGTGGGTCTGGTGACCATCTCCTACAGGGAGAGTAAATCAGAACCTGGGGAATTCTCCCTCCTGTTTATCTCATCTGTGTTTTCTTGTCACCTTCAATCATCCTCCCTTCACCACTCCAGCATCCCAGTAATGGAAGGATATAGGTATGCTCACTTTCCTTTTCAATTCTGTGAAATACCAGATCTATATTCTAGAGACGCTGGCTGACTCCAGGCAATGACCCACTTAAGTTTTATTTCATTATTCTTTTTGAGCACCTCATGACTATAAGGACAATAAGAAAAAAGAAAAAAAGAACAACAACAACAACAACAACAAAAAAAAACCAACAACAATGATCCACAGGGAAAGGCAGCATTTTTCCTTAAAACAACTTTTATATGTCTGTGAAATATAAATTGCATGGAAGAGTACGAAAAGCCTAGGTCTGGGTGATAGTGTCCTGAATTTTACTTCTGTGTCTGCCAGGCAGTACCTGGCCCTTAGGAGGGCTAGGTTTGGAAGAAACAGGATGGTTGGTTACGAAAATTTAAAATAGGCTGTTTGTGAAGGAGTAGAGCAAATCCAGAGGTTACTTTTCAGCAAGTAATTTTATGGCAGAGTTAGAGCTACAAGCTAGGTGTTCGGATCCCATGACCATAGGATTCTTATGTGTATTTTGTGTTTACGAATGATATTGTGAATGTAAGGCTGTTATGAAAAGACAGAAGTGGAGCCTGAGGCTTCTGTGGCTATGACCCAACTCTACCAGGTTCCACCACTCCCACCCAGTGAAGGATTCCCATCCATTTCCACAAGAAAACTAGTCCCAGGATCTAGGCAATTTTGAAATAAGCTTCCCTTTGTAAAATTAATCATGCTTCCTTCTTGTTTTTAGAATTCTCTATTCTTTGTTTAAAACAGGACATATTTTTAAACGTTTCCTGTCTTTCCACTGCTTACTGTTCTAAGGACTGTCCGTTTGGATGCAGGTTACAGTCCAAGCCCTGGGCATCCTAATCACTCCTTCCCTGTGCCTTTCTTCTTCCTGTGGCTGCAGGAACTGCACCACTTTCCCTCCAATGTCTGCTTGCTCTGGGTGCCTTCCAGTGCAGGGACAGCTTGGGACAAAACAGCCCTCAAGGAAATTGCATTCCAGGGAAATAACAAATCATTTTCAGTTCTCAGAGCACAACCTGTCTCTGCTCCACACCTCTTCACACTCCTCTCAGCTCTCCAGAAAGGCCTCTTCTTTGTTTAGATTCCCCAGCTGGCAGAAGATGACTTTTCGATGCCTAGTAGTCACAGACACCATCCCCCAATGCAGCCCCCTCAAAGGCCTTGATCCACAGCCTCCCTGGGATGATCTCAGTCTCACACATTCCAAGGGAATGCCAGGCACAGCTGTTGCCAGGGAGTATTTTGATCTTCCCTTTACTTGACTTTTGCTCTCACCACAAAGAGCTCTCTAAAGGAAGGAACTATGATTTTTGCCTTCTCCCCCAGCCTAGTACACTGCCTGGCCTAAGAATATGTGAATTAATGTTGAGAAAACAAATGAATGAATGAAAGGATGGTTGTGAAATCTGTGAATGAATGGTCGCCATGACAAGCACACCTTCAGACAGAACAGACATTGTTTGTGGGAAGTCACTCACTGCCACCTATTGTAAGATCAGAACTAACTGAATACAATTACTGACAAGATCAATGATATATTTATTTCCATTCAATAATCAATCCTGCAGTGAAACAAGACGTAGAAGGAAAGAAAATTAGTGTTCTCATGCCTGATGTTCAATTTCATGCGTCAACTTGGCTGGGACACTCTGCCCAGATACTGGGTCAGATATTATCTGGGATGTTTCTGTGAAGGTTATTTTTATATGAAATTAACATTTAAATTTGTGGACTTCCAGTGAAGCAGATTACCCTCCTTAATAAGGGTAGGTCTCATCCAGTCAGTTGATTATTAGAAAAAAAATACTGAACCCCCTCCCCAAGCAAGAAGGGATTCTGCCAGCAGACTGCCTTCCAACTTGAGCAACAACACATTCCTGGGTCTCACCCTGCAAAGTCTGCACTCATGCCTCCACACTCATATGAGCCAATTCCTTAGAATCTCTCTCTCTCTAAAATACATATATTTATACACACACACATACACAGGCACACATACACACATACATATACGTTTATACACACACACATTGTTTTGGTTTAGTTTCTCTGGATAATCTTTACTAATACACCATGAACTTGCAGAATTCTGTTTCCACACTTGACAAATCTAAGAAATTCCAGAGAGAAGGGCATCTCATCTTCTCTGAGATAGAGTCCCTCTCATCAAATCTGAAGTAGGGAGCAGGTGGCTACTTTTAGTAATTAATCAAGGAAGATTATCATTTATTTAATAACTTCTCTATAATCGTTAAATAATGTAATCATATTTCTAATGCTATGAATATTTGGACTTAGAATCCAACATGCTGAACATGCTGACACCAGACATTTAGAAACTAAAGACATTGCAATCTCCCTATTTTTGTCATTTTAAGCCATGGATGCAGAAGTGAGTTTAACAATAATAATATGTGCCATTTATTTATTGTTCCATACATTTCCATATATTATATATTAGATATATTCAAATAAAGTATTAACTAGATTTACATATTATTATCTCCTGGACTTTTTAACACAAGTCTACTGCTACATAAATTATATTATTCCTATTTTTCCAATGATGAGATAGATCTAAGAAGCTGTTACAGGAACCACCTAAGGTTATCCTACACTTCATGGTGTAGACTGAGGATTCAAAGTCAGTTTTCTCTAATTCCAGAGTGTGAATGCATTCTACAATTAGAAGAAATCAGTGACAAATATATACATGTTTCCTTTTTTCAATAGGATCTATTGTGATTGAAACAGAAGCTGTTGGTGTCTAGCTCCCATGCCTGCGGTATTCACTTTCACGTGGCAAAGGACACTTGCCACAAATGCCAGTGTCTTTCTGCCTGAGAGCTGTTTGTGTGTTGTTTGTTTGTTTAATACTGGCTGGAAAACAAGCTGGGCTTATGTTCAGAACTAGCTCTAATTGCTAGAGGATTAATACCCTCAGAGAAATGCAGTCTTCATCCAAAGACATAGGGAAAGAGTGGGTAGATATGCCAGTGTCCTCATCCCTGAGTCGTGATAACTCTGGCATGAGCACTGTAGTGTCTCCTAGTGTTCTCCAGAAGGATTTTGATTCAGTTCCCCATGCTGGCTACTGGGTAATTTTGCAAACTTTGTTGATCATCTTTCCTTCCTCATCTTGGTCTCCCACTACTTTACTGATTCTTGAGCAATCTCTCAAATAAATTACTGTCCCTCAAATTCTTGTCTCAGAGTTTGCTTATGGGAGAACCCAAATTGAGATAATAATCCCAAATTTTGAAATTTCCATATATTTCACTCATCACAGGTTAATTAAATACGCAGTGCTTTCGTGTTTGCCTTTTAAATGCTTTTCAGTATGATCATTTCTGTTCTGAAGCTGAGGGCAGAAAGGTAAATGCCTAGAATGTTTGGATTGCCTCTGCTAAATCCCAATCCAGTAATCAATACCCATTAATAGTGCATGGGAGGAAATGTTGTCTGAGGCAATATTTGCTTATTTGTCTACTCTATAGACTATTAAGAGCATGCCCTTTTTTGCAAACACCCTCAGGGCACATGTGCAGTAAAGAATTCTGTTAATTAAAATGCAGCCACTGCATTAATAAAACAACAGATGAAGACTGCAGAAGACACATCAGTTTGATGGCCCCACTGTTTTGTTAGGTCAGAATTTTGCTTTTTTCCCCCACTTTCTTTCCTTAATAAGCCTGTAATACCTACTCTGAGATATCTAATTTAGACTAAGGATCATGAACACCTGAACTCCAGTGAAAGCTGCACTGACTTCTGAGAAGCCAGGGAGGGGAATTACAGCACACTTTGGGAAGCATCCAGATAGAATTTAGGCAATGTGAAAACAAGGAGCCCAAGGACAAACAGTTGGAGGAATTTTACATGTTTCTTTTCAGTTCACTTGATTACTCCCTTCTTAAACTTTTATTTCTTCTTTCCACCATACAAAAACAGTGTGTCCATGTTCATTGAATTAAATCCTGTGATCCTAGTCAAGTCAGATTACACTCTCTGAATCTCTGCATCTGGAAAATACGGACGATTACTCAATACACTTGGCCAAATATGTTTGATTCCTTCACATTCATACTTAACTTTTTTCCTAGATACATGTTGAACTGGCTCCATGACTACTTCAAAATGGGAATACACAAAACTTAAAATTACATTTGTGCAAAGGACAGGGCATTTTCCAAACACTTCCGTGAATTGCATGCTTCCATGTTGGGTGATGTTATCTAAGGAAAAAAATATCAAACTTTTAAAGAATTAAAGTTAGTTTTATTCAGAGTCTTATGGGGACTGCAG
>RJWJ010041456.1:0-13487 GCA_004363605.1 Indri indri | reverse complement strand
CTACAGGCATGCGCCACCATGCCCGGCTAATTTTTTCTATATATATTTTTAGCTGTCCAATTAATTTCTTTCAATTTTTGGGAGAGATGGGGTCTCGCTCTTGTTCAGGCTGGTCTCGAACTCCTGAGCTCAGAACGATCCGCCCGCCTCGGCCTCCCAGAGTGCTAGGATTACAGGCGTGAGCCACCGCGCCCGGCCAGAAGATCCCTTTTGTATCTCTTACCTCATTGGCATCTCAGCGCAGCCCAATGAAGGAGGTGCTGGGAGTGGGGTCCCATTTTGCATATGAAGAAAATGAAATTCAGAGAGATGGGGCCATGCCTACTGCCCACCTTGCCAGTGCTTTTACTCACAGTACTTCTCCACACCCTGATGGGTGGTTAACAGGCCAGTAAATTTGGGGGACCTCTCTCTGTAGGGTTGTTTGGAAGTGGCTTTGTTGAGGGCAGGGGATACTACCACATGGATTCCAGCTAAGAAGTTTGGGATAAATTTAGGGTCTTGGATTTGATGGTTGGGCTCCCTCTCCTCCTCCCAGGGCCTGCCATGTTTCTGCCCCTGAGATTGGCTGGCTGTCACTGGCTATACTCTGGGGAGCCCTGAAAAAGGCCTAGTACCCTGCTTTTGCTATTGCCTTTCTCTTTCCTAGGATTCTTGCTGTCCTGGAACTCTGCCCTTATGCACATCACTGCAGTGGCCAGACAGGAGAGCTGGTGGCAGGCCTGTGGCTTGGCCTGATATCTGGGAGGGGGTGGGGAGGGACAGGAAGCAGCCCTACCTGCAAAGGAGCCAAGTACACAGATGGGTCCTGTGTGGTCATTGTCCTCTCCCCCTTTCCCAGGCTCCAGGCTGGCTGCCTGCCATTTAGCTTGTCCCCTTGATAGCACCTCTCCTCTCCCCACCTAGCAGATTGGGTGCTGTCCCAGAGGTGGGGGCCTACTGTCCTCCAGAGGCAGGTTCTCAGTCGGCCCTGAGAGCTTCCAAAGTTCTGTGGCTCAGATAAGGAAACAGGCTTTTAAAGGGAAAGCAGCTGCCATTACTGGCATGTCCAAAAGGCAGCTGCTCTCCAGGCTTGCATGGCCCAGATGCTCTGTTCTGAGTAACTGCTGGTCTCTGGTTTCTGTGGTCTCAGGCCAAGAGTCTGTCCCTGGGCTGAGAAGGGAGGGGAGAAGAGGGGAGAGATGGAAAAGGAACAGTGCCCCTTCCCCATCTCCCCAGCTTGGTCACGCAGGCTTTGAGTTTACAAATTCAGTCTTGAGGCATTCTGCCTCAACGCCTAGAGCTGGCGCCAGGTGCCAGGCAGCAAGCACATTTCCTTCTGCCAAAAAACCAAAAACACAAACCAATCTGAGGTTCAGGGTGGTAGGACAAGTCAAGGCTGACTTTCCTACATGGGAGTCTTTGTGTAGTAGTGTGTCTCCATGTGAAGAGTCTGTGGTGGGTCTGCCTCCCACTAAAGCCTTCATTTTATCTGTAATGAACCAGAGAGGATAGCAGACTTGTTGAGGCCTTAGCTATATGCTTGGAGCCAGGATTCGTAACTTGGCCTTTGTGATTTCAGATCTTTTGGTCTCCCATTCTTGTACCCCACTGTGTGAGGTGGGGGTGCAGGTGAGGTGCTGCAGCTAGGATAGGCTGGGTGCTACAGGCTCAGGACACAGCCTCTGACTCAGAGCGTGTGCGTATACCCTGATCTGAACACGAGGCCCTGAGAGTCCCACTCCTCCCCACACAGCGCTCCCATCCCTGTGAGACCTGTTTTTGAGCTGGGGAAATAGCTGCTTGGATTATTTTCCTTGTGGCACAGCTTTAGCTCTCCTAGGTTTGGGTTTGCCTCTAGTGGAGCCCTGGCAGGTGGCCGCTTTTGTCTCCTCTACTGCCAGCTTTTGGAGGCCCCATGTCAGTGGTACTGGGCACACAAGCAGGGGGGCTTTCTCACTGGAACCACAGGGCCCTCACAGCAACCATGTGAGGTAAGAATGGTGGGGAAACTGAGGCTGAAAGAGTGAGAGATTTAAGAGCATATAATTAAGAGAATTTAATTCTCCCTGGGCCTGGCAGCCTTTAGGAAGGGGCTAGGCAGGGAAGGCTTTCTGAAGGAGTAGTAGGAGGAGGCAGATCTCCACCAAGGGTCGGGAGCAGAGCAGGGCCCCCAGGACTCTGCCTGGAGCAAGCACCTGGCAGCCTGGCCTGTGAGGGTATTCTCAGCCCTCGGAGCTGGCGTGCCATGCAGTCCATGGCACAGATCTCTCGTTACTGCAAAGCCCCTCAAGAAGGGCTGGGTCTCTGTTTTTTCATGACAGTTTGTGGGTGATTAAATATAAAGAACTGGGGTCCCCTCACTGCCCCAAGCAGCTTATCTTGTCAGCGTCCAGCATAGCCACGTCTGGAATGACAATACCCAGGCCATTCTGAAGCCTAGGTAGCTTTCGCCTTGGGCCTGGGAACCCGTTCCTTGGAGGAATGAGCGTGCTGAAGCTCCCGATGGGCTGCGCTGGCTGGGCTGTGCCCTCTTGGGTTGGAGTGAGCCTGGGATTGGGCCTTTGTCCTTGTGCTACATATCACGCTGCCTGGTCACGGGTTCCCTAGTTGTGGGATCCTGCCCTTGTCCTCAGAGAGTCCCTCCTCCTCACTCCCCCATCTTCTGCATAGTGAGGGCCTCTCAGAACTCTTGTCTTTTTCTTTTTCTCAGTGTTCCCCTGAACGTTGTTTTCTCATGGTTCTGAGTAGGGAAGGAAAGCTGTGTCATGGGTCTCCGGGTACAGATAACGACTTTCCTACTCTAAGTAGTCCTCCTCTCCCCACGCTCCCAGGTTCTGGGAAGGTCTCTCTTCCTGCCCTTCCTGACCCAGGGCAGGTCTCACCCAGACTGTGCTGGGCAGGCTCAGCCTCCCCCTGTCCCACATCAGGGCAGGGGCTGTGCCTGTCCAGGGTGTCTCCTCTTCATGATGACAGTTCCCAGGGACCAGTCCTGGCTCTCTCAGGAAAGGGGACCTCACTGTATTTGTTCTGGGAGGCAGGAGGATTGGGGGGAGGGCAAGGTTGGGAGGGCAAGGCACAGGATATGGTTTTCAAGAACCTGGTAGAGCATCTCACCCTGCTCCCAGGGCCTTTCCAGCCTGGTCTTGGCTTGATGCGATTGGAGGGCATCAGGGCCAGGCTGGTACCTCCTTATGGGAGGAAGTACAAAGAGTAGGAACTTGGGAGAGTTGGATGCTTGACCTTGACCTGCTCTGTGGCTGACCTAGTCCCCGTCTTGGGCAGGTGCCTGTTCTACCTTCAGACTGGTCTCAATGGAAATGGGCCCAGGAGCACAGAGCAGGTTGGAAGCTCACTTAGGGCCCGTTGACAGCGTATGTGTTGTGTGGGTGTGTGCTCGCCTGCGCATATGTGTGTACACGCTCACCTTTGCAAGAAGGTGTGGGAGGGGGATGACAGCAGCTCTGCACCGGAAGAGCACGCTAGTTTCTGTTTCAAAGGGCAGAGTTTGTGGTGGTTCTGCAGTTTCTGATCTGGGCATTTCCCCTGATGGAAGCTCTTCCTTCCATCCTTGGAAGCGCTCTGTTCTCAGGCTGGGTCTTTATGACCCAGTTCTCCCCACTCTGTCTCTGCCTGAGTGTAACTCTTCATTTTTATTCCATCCTCATTTTGTTGCCCCTCGTCCTACCTGTGTGCCTGCTGTTTTCATCTGTTCATTCAGTCATTCAGCAAGCACTGGAGGGGCCCTGCCTGGCTAGGGAGATGAGGAATGTACGTATGCAGAGTAGCACGAGGCAGCAAGAGTAGGACTACTGCGGGAAGGAGCTTCTCGGTTGGGCCTTTGACAGGAGAGATTGGAGCCTGGAGGGTGGACATTCCCGGCTAGGGATCAGGGTGAGATGGGGACAGGAAGCACTGGCTGTTCTTGTCCTGGGTCAGGCTTTGTTTGGAAGGGATAGAGAGACGGGAGGGCAAAAGCTGGGGAGGCAACACGGAGCCCCATCAAGAAGAGCCTTGCCAGTGGCACAAGGAGCATGTTCTCATGAGGCTGGCAGTGGTCAGCCTTGGGAAGGGATTAAAGGGGTCCAAGGGGTCAGAACAATGTTTTATGAAGATTCAGAAGATTCAGGAAGGATGGCCAATTGGTGAGACCTGGAGGGCAGAGCAGCCAGCAGGAACGTCAGGACTCTTGGCTAGGGGACAAGCCAGAGGGATTTGCTGAGGGGACAGAAGTCAGGCCCAGGTGGAATCAGTACTATTGTGTCAGGGTACCTGGGCTTAGGGCCAGAAGCAGTGCCCATTGTTCCAGGTGGATAGCTGGGGACTGCTGTGGCTGTAGCTAGAGGTGCAGGACAGGAAGAGAGTGTGCCTGGGGGAGTTGTGCCCCTTAGGACATTCCAGCCAGGTTGGTGTGCAGTTTGGATGGGGGCTGGCCTAGGGCAGAGTGCTGGCACTGCCCCTGGCTCCAAATTTTCTAGGCCGGTCTGGGTTTAGAGCATTTTAGGAGGCTCCAGAACTAAGGGAGTGCTCAAAGCGAGTCATTTCTATGGGCTAAGCGAAGCTTCTTCCCCCTGGGCTGGAACGTCTGCTCTCTGGCCAGGAAGCCCTTCCCTTTGCTGGAGAGTGCCCTCCGGCCTGTCCACGCGAGCCCGTGTGCCTGAGCAAACCTTGGTGAGGGAGCAGAGGGATTGGCACCAGATGAGCCCCTTCCATGTGCCACGTATGATGCTGGGTGCTTTTGGCTGTTACAGCTTTTGATCTTACCAACATCTTCCTGACGCTGTTACTTTTCTTCACAGATGAAGCAGTGGGGCAGAGTGGCTGTCACTCTGCTGAGATCACACAGCTCACATGAGGTGGAGCTAAGATTCTACACCAGGCAATCTCACCCCAGAGCTTGTGCTTATTTTTTTCACCACCTTGTCTTCTAGAGAGCCTAGTCAAGCAAGCCCTTCACTTTATAGGTGGGGAAACTGAGACTGTGAGAAGTACAGTGAGTCACTCAGCATCTCTCCAGTTTGTGGCTGAGGCAGGTCATCTGCCATTCAGGCCTGGGCGTGCCCCTGACTGTGCCATGTGGGGGTCAGGGGAGTGTGCAGGGGCCCTTTGATAGCTAAGATAAGGAAGTGGTCCCAAGCCAACAGTGGGCTAGGCCCAGGATGGCTGCGGCACTTGGACAGCTGCTGCCTCTGGAAGATTAGGCCTCCCACTGAGACTTGTGTGGGGATGTCTTTAGAGGCCAGGGCACTTCAGGGATGAACCAGTTCCCTGGGACTTTATGATTTGCTTTGTGTGTACTTTGTGTCAGGAAGTGGTCCTCAGGAACAGCCTTGGGTCCCCATTTCTTCTGGAGTCCAGCTGTTTTCCAGGTCAAAGTATCCAGCCTGTATTACCAGCAAGAGAACAAAGATGAGGAAGGGACACTACAACAGAGCTCCCTGTGCCCCAGATAGTCCTCTCTGACCTCTCAGCCCTTAGCAAACGTCTCTCGTTAGACTCAGCCCAGCTCTTTATCATCCTCTGTGACTGAGTGGTCTTGGCTGTGTCCCTGGAGCGGGGTATCTCTCTTTGTGGTCCCTCCCTGAGGGAGGGTATGGAAATGAGTAGGGAAGCCAGGCTGCCCTCCTTTCCCTGCTGACTCTGGGAGACCCCAGCCTGACCTTGGCCTTTTTACCACCTTCCTAGTTGATATTCGCGAAATCAAGGAGATCCGCCCGGGGAAGACCTCACGGGACTTTGATCGCTATCAAGAGGACCCTGCTTTCCGGCCAGACCAGTCACACTGCTTTGTCATCCTCTATGGGATGGAATTCCGCTTGAAGACCCTGAGCCTGCAAGGTGGGGGTCCAGGGGCTGGAGGTGGTAGGGGTAGTTGAGGGGAATGCCCGCTGGCCCCTGGCCCAGCGGAAGCTATGTGCCTTCAGCTCAGCTGCTCACCCCTTGCTCACAGCCACATCTGAGGATGAGGTGAACATGTGGATCAAGGGCTTATCTTGGCTAATGGAGGACACATTGCAGGCAGCCACACCCCTGCAGATTGAGCGGTAAGAACCACCCCTGACTGGGTCAGGGCTGAGGCATTAGGCACCAGGGGCAGGGACAGCTGGCTTTGGTGCACCCAGACACTGCCCACTGATCTCCCCAGGCCTAGCCCTCATTGGGGAAGTGGCCCTCACCTCAGGCTGCTCTCTCTAGGTGGCTCCGGAAGCAGTTCTACTCAGTGGACCGCAATCGTGAGGATCGGTAAGTGCTAAGCTGCGACTGTAGCCCAGCAGGGCAGGTAGGGGCAGCCAGAACAGTAGCCAGGCCTCTGAGCAGCTGCCTGGAGAGCCAGAGGACCTGGGGACCTGCCTGAGCTAGGGCTGTGGGGTAGGCAAGCAGTTCTGGTACAGGTAGCTTTCTACCGAAAGCCCTCTGGCCTTGGTGCAGGCTGGCGAGAGAGGCCGGCGACAGAGTGCCGTGTGCCCTGCCACTGTGGGCAGAGAGACTGGATGTGCAGAACTGGCTCTGGGTGTCCTGGAGGCGAGGATCAAGTTGGCCTGCAGCATATGAGGAGTGTCTTGAAGCTCACGGCTCTGAAGCCTGGAAAGAGGGGAGCAAAGACCAGATCATGTGGGTGCTGCACCACTGTGAGGCCCTTTGATTGTCCTGAGAGAGATGAGAAGCTGTAGAAGGGTTCTGACGGGAGAAGTGACATGATTGACTTAGAGTTGCTCAGGGTCACTCTGGCCACTCTGTGGAGAGTTCAGTTAGGAGTTGCTTCAACACTCTAAGTAGAAGATGAAAGGGCTAGGATCAAGATGGTAATGGTAGGAAGTGGCTGGATTTTGACTATATTTTATTTCAAAGATAGAGCCGAAAAGTATTTCCTAACAGATTGATCTTGGGGTATGACAGAGAGGAGTCGAGGATAACAGTGCACTCCGGCTTGAGCGATTGCAAAATCGAGTTGCCGTTGATTAAGATGGGAAGACTGGGGAGGAGCCCGTTTGGAGGGAAGCTCAGGGGTTTGGTTTGGGGCATGCTAAGTCTCTGCCAGCTGTTGAGGTGGAGGTGTTGAGTAGACAGGTGGGCAGAATGAGTTTAGGGGAGAAGCTGGGGCTGGAGGTACCAACTCAGGAGCATACAGATGACATTGAAAGCCACGGGGCTGGGTGAGAGCACCCGGGGGGGGGCAAGTGTAGCACGAAAAGGGAAGAGGTCCAGTGACTGGTCGCAGGCCACTCCCATATCGGGGATTGGGGGTGAGTGGCAACCTGTGAGGTGAAAGGAAAACCCGGAGAGTGTCGAGTTCTGGCAGCCTGGGAAGAAGGGAGTGGTGAAAACAGTAGACCCTGGATTTAGCAACATGGAGGGAAGAGCAGTGTCAACACAGTGATGAGGGGCTTGAGGGGTGAAGGGAGTGAGGAGGACTTTTGCGAGGAGTTAGCCATGGAGGGAAGGAGGGAAGGGGTGGCAGTGGACAGGTAAGCAGGGGTGAGACCTAGCGGGCTGCTCACATGCCAGTGGGAAAGAGTACGCAGGAGGAAAGGTTGGTGACACAGGAAAAACTGGGACGCTGACAGCACCTGCCTCCTGGATGTCGAGAGCCAGGGGAGACGGCACCTGCGCAGAGGGGCACTTGCTGGGCAGCACTTGACCACTCAGTGCAGGGCGGAGCCCCTCAGGGAATTTTGATGCCTCTTGCCAGCTACTGGGGCTGGAGGAGGAGGCGCTGCCACTCTTCCCTCCCGGATACCACCTTCCAGGAGAGAAAGCCTCCCTTCTCCCATCTCACCCATCTTGTTGCCAGGTCCAGCAATGTCCCCTAGCCCCACATCCTGGGCAGGGCACCCCTGCAGGGCAGGGATACTTGTTCTCTGAGTTCCTCTTCTGGAGCCAGCACCCTGTCCTGCCCCAAGAGATGCCCAGTCACTGGCAAGCATATCTGCCTGGGCACGTCCATCCCCCTGCCTCCCCTCCGCTCGCACTGTGTACTGACAGGGCCAGGGGCAGAGGGGCAGCAGGTTCTGAGGACCAGACTCCCAGCATCTCAGTGGGCAGCGGGTGGAGAGCCCACTGCTGAGCTGCCCGTCACAGGGAGTTTGCGAGTGAGCCCTGCCCTCTGTCCTGCATGGGCCGAATCCACCTTGGAGAGTCCTAGGCGCAGTCCTGAGCAGTGCTGGGGGGAGGGGAGGCCTGGACAGGAGTCTTCCCTCCTCCCATGCCTGACCTGCTTTGCTGAGCCTGGTCACTCCTTCCTTGCCAGAATCATGGGCTTTTCTTTGTTCAGCTCAGGAAACTGAGGCCCAGGGAAAGGAAGGGACTTCCCTTGATTACCCCGTGGTCTGATCCAGTCTTGCTCTCAGGACTTCTCGTTCCCCAGATAGTGTTGTTTACCTGTCCAGCCCCAGGTGGGCTCAGCCCACAGGTTAGAGGTCATGAGAAGCTGGATGAGGCCACTGGGGATGTCCCTGTTTTCTCAGTATATCAGCCAAGGACCTGAAGAACATGCTGTCCCAGGTCAATTACCGGGTCCCCAACATGCGCTTCCTCCGAGAGCGGCTGACGGTAAGGGCCACCCAGGGCCATCAGCAGGTGGGGGAAGGGGAGGCCAAGAGCCCCTTGTGGGCGGGCGTGTGGGGGTGGTGTCTGACTGGTAGCCCGCTCTGTATTGTGCAGGACCTGGAGCAGCGCAGCGGGGACATCACCTATGGGCAGTTTGCTCAGCTGTACCGCAGCCTCATGTACAGCGCCCAGAAGACGGTGCATGGCCACCTGCCCTCCCCTGGCCCTTGCCCTGTTCCTCCATCCACCCCAGCCCTGCCTGCCTCAGCCCTGCTGCCCTGCTTGGGGGCTTTTGGGTACCATCTCTGCAGCGTTTCTCCTCTCGAGGCCTACCCCATCTGCTGCCCCAGCCTCTCTTCCTGAGAGCCCCTTTCCCATGTGGCCTCCCGGGGGCTCTTGCCCTGACCAGGTTCTGTTTCCTGCAGATGGACCTCCCCTTCTTGGAAGCCAGTGCCCTGAGGTTTGGTTTGGAGCTGGGAGGTGGGGTTCTTCCCTGGGCTGCCCTTCGTGTCTCCCCAGGGTGATTTCCAGTCCAGGTGGGAGGTAGTGGGAGCGGTGAGCCATGCTGGACCGTTCTGGCAGCCATGCTGGCTGGGATTTGGTCTCTGCCTTTCAAGGCGCCCCTTGCTGTCTGTCAATCATGCTAGCCAGCTGGCTGCCAGGCACTTACCTTCTCTCCCTGCAGGGCTGGGGAGCGGCCAGAGCTTTGTCGAGTGTCCCTTCCTGAGTTCCAGCAGTTCCTCCTCGACTACCAGGGGGTATGGCTGGGCTGGGCCTGGGCCAGGGTGTCAGGCTGGGGCGGGGCTCAGTACTAACTGGAGGCTTCTCCTATGCCCCACCCTCTGCACCCCATCAGGAACTATGGGCTGTAGACCGGCTCCAGGTGCAAGAGTTCATGCTCAGCTTTCTCCGAGACCCCTTGCGAGAGATTGAAGAGCCATACTTCTTTCTGGATGAGGCAAGCCCACATTCCCCTCCTGGCAGAGAATGGGTGGGGGTGACCAGAATCTCCCTGGACCCCAGGAGCTAGACTCTCCTTAGGGATGCCACCTCATTCCTACCTACTGTCCACCTTGCCCACCCCAGTTGAGACTCGGCACCCTGTCTTCTACCCCACCCCCTATACTTGGTGGGTCAGGGCAGGGGCTCATTTTCTCTTCCCTTCCACATTTGTTCCTGGACAGTTTGTCACCTTCCTGTTCTCCAAAGAGAACAGTGTGTGGAATACCCAGCTGGATGCAGTGTGCCCGGATACCATGAACAACCCTCTGTCCCACTACTGGATCTCCTCCTCGCACAACACGTAAGTGTGGCTCCCTCAGCCCCACCCAGCCCCTTCTTGGGAGAGAGGAGGGCCCGTCTGACCACACCTGCCTCTTCTTACCTATCCAGGTACCTGACTGGGGACCAGTTCTCCAGTGAGTCCTCCCTGGAAGCCTACGCTCGCTGCCTGCGGATGGGCTGTCGCTGCATTGAGTGTGCGTGGGGGCCAGGGCTGGGGGAGGGAAGTGGGGGCCTGCCTGCTTGACTGTGGCGATGTTGCCTCCCTAGTGGACTGCTGGGATGGCCCGGATGGGATGCCAGTCATTTACCACGGACACACCCTCACTACCAAGATCAAGTTCTCAGACGTCCTGCACACCATCAAGGAGCATGCCTTTGTGGCCTCAGAGTGAGTGGCGGGTGGAGGACCCCAGGGTTAACTTGGCTCTAGCTCTCTCCCATCTAGGACAGAAGGCAGAGGGACCCCTCAAGTGCCCTGTCCCTACTCCCCTGCTTTTCATACCTGTCTTGGCCTCTCCTCTCTTGCTTGAGCCATGGTTCCCCAAGTTACTCCTCCTCTTTTCTGCATCCTTGGCCCACCCTCTTCATGGGTGCTTTAGCCTGGGGAACATGTTCAGCATTCACACTCTTCTCATCTTCAGGAAACATCTCTTTAACCCTGGTCTCCTTAGGCCAGTATCCTACCAACTCCTTTGCCTTCGCAGCCCAGAGAATTGTCTGCGTCCCCAGTGTCCTGCTCCTTAATTTCTGTGGTCACTGGTCTCTCTTACCTCACTGAAGGGATCACCAGGGGCCCTTCACTCGCTGAATTTGGAGCCGTCTTCTTATCTCTCTGACCTCTTTGGTGTGGAATATCTCTCTCGCACTGCTGGGCAGCCTCCATAATTGGACCAACTCTGGGGAATTCCTTCTACAGCAGGCGCCACTCCTGGTTCCCACTGCCCCTGTAGCACAAAGTCCCTCCACCTGCCAGTGGCCATGGCCTGCCTCTTCTCTGGGATAGTGTTTACAGACAAAATGTCCTCAGGTTGTGGGCTCCCAACACTTCACTCTGTCAGGGGCTCTTTGGACTGAGCCTTGACCCTGCAGAATTGCAAGGTCTGTGTCATTGTGCTTATCCCCTACCCTGCAGGTACCCAGTCATCCTGTCCATCGAGGACCACTGCAGCATTGCCCAGCAGAGGAACATGGCCCAGTACTTCAAGAAGGTGCTTGGGGACACGCTCCTCACCAAGCCCGTGGACATCGCCGCTGATGGGCTGCCCTCACCCAACCAGCTCAAGAGGAAGATCCTCATCAAGGTAGGGGTGGAGGGCTTGCGGGGCCTCACTTCTCAGTGCCTTTCGCAGGCCGTGGCTCCACCGTTGGTCTAGGCCAGGGTGAGGAAGTGGGGCTGGGACTGGGGCTGGCATTGCCGTATCCTGGCCTGCCCCCAACAGCACAAGAAGCTGGCTGAGGGCAGCGCCTACGAGGAGGTGCCTACGTCCGTGATGTACTCTGAGAACGACATTAGCAACTCCATCAAGAATGGCATCCTCTACCTGGAGGACCCTGTGAACCACGTGAGGCCCAGGCCGGGCTGGGCATGGTGGGGCCAGTCAGTGAGAGGACCTCAGCTCACAGGCCCTCCTTCGGTCTGTTCCAGGAATGGTATCCCCACTACTTCGTTCTGACCAGCAGCAAGATCTACTACTCTGAGGAGACCAGCAGTGACCAGGGCAACGAGGATGAGGAGGAGCCCAAGGAGGTGAGGGCATGGCCCAGGTTGCGGGGTGGGCCAGTCAGGGCTGGGGTCAGAGTCACTGAATGTCTTTGCTGTTGCCTTCCCCCTCACAGGCCAGCGGCAGCACAGAGCTGCACTCCAACGAGAAGTGGTTCCACGGGAAGCTTGGGGCGGGGCGGGATGGGCGGCACATCGCTGAGCGCCTGCTCACTGAGTACTGCATCGAGACCGGGGCCCCCGATGGCTCCTTCCTGGTGCGAGAGAGTGAGACCTTCGTGGGCGACTACACGCTGTCTTTCTGGTAACCACTCCCAGTGCCGATGCACATGCTCAGTCCACGCGTGTACATAGACACGGCACCAGCCACAGATAACCAGTTAACATTTAAGCCTTTTGTTCTTATGTGGAACATAATCCCATCTACGCACCCACACCTCTCTGGTTAGTGTGAAGCCCTCCTGCAGGACTGCCCCATGCCTGAGCTCCTGGGGAGGCCGGCCTCTGTGAGGCTCGATGCCTCACCTGGGATGGAACATGGTCTTCGAGGCCCTGGCCTGTTCCTCACAGCCCCTCCTCACCTGTCTCCCCCCAGGCGGAACGGGAAGGTCCAGCACTGCCGTATCCACTCCCGGCAGGATGCTGGGACCCCCAAGTTCTTCTTGACGGACAACCTCGTGTTTGACTCCCTCTACGACCTCATCACGCACTACCAGCAGGTGCCCCTGCGCTGCAATGAGTTTGAGATGCGCCTTTCAGAGCCCGTCCCACAGACCAATGCCCACGAGAGCAAAGAGTGAGGGAAGGGACTAGGCATGGGCAGGGTGGGGATGAGGGTGGTGCTGGCGAGGGCCTGACTCTGCCTGTCCTCAGGTGGTACCATGCAAGCCTGACCAGAGCACAGGCCGAGCACATGCTGATGCGTGTCCCCCGGGATGGGGCCTTTCTGGTGCGGAAACGGAACGAGCCCAACTCATATGCCATCTCCTTCCGGTGAGGAATGTGGCCCTGGGGTGTGGTGCCTCTGCTGGGTCTGGGCTGCCCTGATCCTGTGTGACTTGTCCTCTCCTTCTCAAGGGCTGAGGGCAAGATCAAGCACTGCCGCGTCCAGCAGGAGGGCCAGACTGTGATGCTGGGGAACTCCGAGTTTGACAGCCTTGTCGACCTCATCAGCTACTACGAGAAGCATCCGCTGTACCGAAAGATGAAGCTGCGCTATCCCATCAACGAGGAGGCGCTGGAGAAGATTGGCACAGCTGTGAGGGGGCTGTGGTGGAGGGGGCGTGGCAGGGGAGTCAGGAGAGGCCCAGAATCAGACAGTCACTGCATAATCTGGGGGTGCATGATGGGTGTTGAAGGAGCCCTTAGGAGGGCCCCTGAGCCCAGCCGGGAGCCGTGGTGTGGGTGTCCTGAAGGGGTGACATCTGAGCTGTGTCTGCAAGGATGGGGAAAGGCGTGCAAGCAGAGGGATCCCCATGACCCAAAGTGTGGGGTGAGGAGGTTCCGGAGAACCCCACAGGGACCGATGCACACACGCTGGAGGCTTATCTGGCTGAGCTTGGCCTGGACTCTGTCCCAGGGCAGAGGAGAGTAGGCTGTACAGATGTGGTCGTGGAGATTGCTCTGGTGCCTGGTGTGAGGGCAGAGCTACAGGAGGTGAGACTAGTGAGGGAAGAAGGCAGGACCGACGGCACAGGGTGATGAGGGCTGTCCGTGGCCTCGGACAGAAGGAAGGAGTCTAGGATGGGAGATCAGTTGAGAGACTCCTGCCCTCAGTGGACACGTGTAGCCTGTTGTCCACTGGGGCCTGGGGCTCAGGTGGAGGAAGGAGAGGCAGACGTGTGCTGGGGGGTGGGGAGGTGCTTCCTAAGCTCGGGCTTGGTGAACCAAGGAGCCACTGAACGAAAGCACTGAATATGGGGAGCCTGTGGGGACCCAGCTCCAGGTGTCTCAGAAG
>RJWJ010041455.1:0-13496 GCA_004363605.1 Indri indri | reverse complement strand
GGAGCCGCGGGGCAATTCTTTTGTTATTTGTGCAACAGGAGATAGCCCAGCCTGACCTGGTGCAGGGAGGTCCTGGGCAGAGGTCATGAGATTGTCTTCAGCAGAGATGGGATGATCAGAATCATCAGATGTAACTGAATAGCAATTGCCTGACGCTGATGGCCACCCTTTAAAAGCTCTGTATTTTGGATTATTAGGAGGATGATGGCATTTCAGACAGGAGTCTCCATCCTCCTCCTTTGCTGGCAAAGTAAAAAAATGTCTCTTTCCTTCCTCCCCAAACGACTTGTCCTGGTTCTTCTGATTCGGCCTCATGGACAAGTGCCGAGCTATCAGTAACAACGTAGAGGACTTGAGCGTCCAAGGATTTGATATCTGTCGGGGTCCTGGAGCAAATCTGCTGAGGATACAAAGGGAAGACTAGATACATTTATGGCATACAAAGTGTTATAATTTATGAATACAGCATGGAAATTAAATCATAACATATCCATCACCTCAAACACTTAACATTTTTTCAAGGTGAGAACATTTGAAATTTATACTTTTAACAATTTGAAATGTACAACACTCTGCTATTAACTGTATTCAACTTACTGTGCAATAGAACTAAAAAAACCCAAGCATATTCCTTCTAACAAATTTTGTACCCTTTGACCGTCACATCCTCATTTCCTATAACCATTCTATTCTCTGCTTCTGTGCACTTGATTATTTTAGATTCCTCATATAAGCTGTAGCCAGCCCCTGACAGAACAAATTTCAATGACCCCTACATAATCCTCTCCCTTAACCGACTACTTGACCTTTTGAGTTCTTCCCCAGAAATAATGGATCTTCTGCAAGACAAGGAGCTGAGACTCTGAAGACCCCAGCAGACTTCCTGACGCCAAGATTCACCACCCCACAACCTGCCCCTAACGTGGGTGGCCCCTTGTTAATTACACCTGCCCCGAACACATGACCCCTCCCTGAAAAGCCCACGATCTCTGTTAGTTGGAGAAACCGATCTGAGGCAGCTTCTCCTATTCTCCCAACAAGATGTCTGTCATATTAAAAATCTCTCTCTTCTTTGGAAGTACTCCTTGTCTCAAAAATTGGAACTTTGCAAGGAGCAATGGGACCTAGACCAGAACCCCCTTGCAGTTTCAACAGCAAAGTGAGAACATGTACTGTCTGTCTTTCTGTGCCTGATTTATTTCACTTAGCATAATGTTCTCCAATTCCATCCATGCTGTCACACATGACAGAATTTCCCTCGTTTTTAAGGCTGATCAGTATTCTGCTGTGTATATGCACATATACAACATTTTCTTTATTCATTCATTGATGGAAATAACTAGACTATTATTGGTTGGTTCCATAACTAGACCATTGTGAATAGTGCTGCAGTAAACATGGGAGTGCAGACATCTCTTCAACAAACTGATTTCAAATTTTTGGTGTAAATACCCAGAAGTAGGACTGATGGATCATCTGGTGATTGTATTTTTAGCTTTTTGGGGAGCTTCCAAATAGTTTTCTATCATGGCTGTACTAATTGCCATGAACAGGGTACAGTGATTCCCTTTTCTCCACAACATCACTAACACTTGTTGCCTTTCATCTTTTTGATAACAGCCATTCTGACAGGTGCAAGATGGTATCATTGTGGTTTTAATTTGCATTTTCCTAATGATTAGCAATGTTGAGCATTTTTCATGTATCCATTGATCATTTGTATGTCTTCTTCTGAGAACTCTCTATTCAAGTTCCTGCCCATTTTTTAATTGGGTATTTTGTTTTCTTGCTATTGAGTTGTTGGCACTACTTATATATTTGGGATATTAACCCCTTATTAGATGTGTGGCTTCGAATATTTTCTCCTAATCCATAGGTTGTCTCTGCATACTGAATTGTTTCCTGCTGTCAGAAGCTTTTTAGTTTAATATAATCCCATTTGTCTATTTTTGCTTTTGGGTTCAAATCCAAAAAAATTTTTATGCAGACTGATGTCATGTGGTTTTTCCCCTATTTTCTTTTCATAGTTTTATAGTTTCTGGTCTTATGATTAAGCCTTTAATCCATTTTGGGGTGATTTGAATATATGGTGTGAGATAGGAGTTTATTTTTCCACATGTGGAAATCCAGTTTTCCCAACAGCACTTACTGACAAGACTGTCTTTTTCCTGTTACCTATTCTTGGCACCTTTGTAGATAATTGAGGTGACCATACACTGATGGGTTCTCTATTCTGTTCCATTGGTCAATGTGTCTATTTTTTTTTTTTTGCCTGTATGATGGTGTTTTAATTACTATAACTTTGCAGTATAGTTTGAAATCAGGTACTGTGACACCTACAGCTTTGTTCTTTTTGCTCATGATTGCCTTGGGTATTTGAGGTTTTTTGTGGTTCCATACGAAGTTTAGATTTTTTTATTTCTATAAAAAATGACTATTGGAATTTTGATAAATTGCATGGAATCTATAAATAGTTCTGGGTACCATGAATATTTTAACAATATTAATCCTTGCAATCCATGAACACATGACATCATTCCATTTATTTGTAGCTTCTTCAATTTCTTTCATCATCATTTCATACTTTTCAGTGTACAAGTCTTTCACTTCCTTGGTTAAATTTATTCCTAAGTGGGTTTTTGTTTGTTTGTTTTGTCTTGTTTTGGTTTTTTTTGTTTTGTTTCATAGCTATTGTAACTGGGATGGTTGGCTTGATTTCTTTTTTGGATAGTTTGTTTTTAGCATAGAGAAACACAACTGATTTTCGTGTATTTATTTTGTATCCTGCAACATTACTGTATTCATTTATTATTTCCAACAGTTTTTTGGTAGCACCTGTACAGTTTTCTATATATGAGACCATGACATCAGCAAATGATAACAATTCACTTCTTCCTTCCTTGCCTATTTGGATGCTTCTATTTTTTTCTCTTGCCTACTTGCTCTGTCAAGGACTCCAACATTATGTTGAGTAGAAGTGGTAAGAGTGGGCACCTTTGTCTTGTTCCAGATCTTAGAGGAAAACTTTCAGTTTTTCATCATTAAATATAATATTAGCTGCGGGTTTCTCATGTACAGACTTTAAGTTTTTATCATGAAAGGATGTTGAATTTTGTCAAATGGTTTTTCTTGAAGATTAATAAGCATAGAAAATTTCACAACTTTAGTACACATATCTTTTCCAACTTTTTTGTTTGTTTGTTTCAACAGCCAGCCTGATAGAAAATCTTAAAACTCGAATTTAGGCCCTTTATCCCATTCTTGTTACTTTTTAACTGAGGATATTAAGAGCTACAGAAAAAAGATTAGAATTTGTGTTTCTGACTTAATGAATAAGAGTCTTTCTACCACACGTTCAACCCTTACCTTCAAATGGTTTGTAATATAGTTGTATGAAGCACTGAGAATTCTTTGAAAAATACATACTTAATTTTAAAAAAACAAATTTGAAGCAGTTTTTTCCTTGTTGCTGAAAAAAATTTTTTAAGAAAAATATTTTTTAAAATCCTAGGAAATAAAAGTAAAAGATATCACCCAATTTTCGTTAAAACACTCATTAAATCAAATAGGAAAATGGTTGCATCATTATTGGAAACTAAAGACAATAGTTAACACATACTAGAAATTGGAGGACCATGTCACTAAATAAATCACCAGTTGGACCAGATTTTAAAACACCCTTAATGGACAACATGTGCTCTGCCCCCTGAGCCAAGGCAGTGCAATCAGGAAGTCAGGAGCCCCCAGTGGCCGCACTGCCCTGACCTCAGCTCCCGTTGGGAGCAGACACTGTGGACTTGCAGATGGGTCTATTCCATAGCGCTCTGGGGCTTTTTGTTTTTTCTCTGCAAATCAGTGTCATGAAAACCCTGCCATCAAAATAAATGTAGTAAATTTTTTTTACAAAAGCAAAATTTTGGGAGCTCCCTTGAAACAGAAAGAGCTGAAGCAGTGAGTACTAGGCAGTGTGTGCAAACAGAGGCCCGAGTTTAGATTGTTGGAGCTGAACCAACACCGGAGGTCGAAGGCTGGGGCTGGAGGCAAGTCGGGTGGTGGGTAAGGACCCACGGAAGACCCTTCAAGCTCACTTCTGCCTTTGTGTGCCTGAGGGGCAGGAGGATGGGTAGGGCGCTGGTGGTGGGAGCAGCTGGGGTGGGGCTCTAGTTGGGGTGTTCTGCACCCTGGATGCAGCCCAGATACCATGTTCTCCTGCCCTTTTGGCTCTCTGAGCCACAGTCCAACTGCAAGGAGTTGTCCCCTTTCCAGCTTGGACCTGAGAGGACCTGTGTGCAAGGCTTGAAGGATCCTTTGACATTTGGCATCAGCCACACCCAGTGGTCTGAGAGGGAGCTAAGGAGACTGAGGGTATAAAGACTGGTTAAAAAAATGGCCTGAAAGAGTTTCTGGTACTGTAGGATAAATAAGCCCAAATAATCTGCATGCACATCTAGACCAGTCTGGTACTCCTGATGGTTCCTTTCCTACCCTGCCAGGCCTCCCGGCCCTCTAGGAAGAGTCACTGCTGCCGGAAGCCTTGGGCTCAGGAGAACTCCCAGGCCCTGCCACTCACTCATCGATGCTCTTTTGTCCAACTGCTCTGGTTTCTGTCTCATGTGCTCACGGTCAGATTCTCCTCTCCTGGCGAGCCCCGTGCATCATGTTTCCTCCCAGGGGGCCTTCTTTGGCTTCATGCGCTGCAGTCTTTGCCTACGAGGGGTGCCTCCTGGGGATGCCCACAGATTCTGATCTGCATCTTGCCCAGGTCCAGAGCTGTAGACCCCAGTTGCTGGTAAGGCAGGGTCAGAACACACAGAGCAGACCAGTAAAGACAGAACTGCAACCCCAAAGAAGGGGAGCAGTGCTTAAGAACATGAAGGGAAACTTTCTCTAACAGAAGAAAATTTAAAAATTTATTTATTTAAAAATTTAAAAATATATTTAAAAGAAGAAAATTTAAAAATATATTTATTCCATATACTTAAAAAGAAACTAAAAGTGTCTGAAGCAAGAAGAGATTGTATGAAAACGAAAATCACAGGAGCGAAATTAAGATGTTTGTTGGAAAGAGAGAATAGCAAATTTGACACTGCAGATTGTCATGTTGTTGGATGTGAGGAAGAAATTTGAACAATAATTCCAGAATACAGAATGAATGAATGAAATGATGATGGAGAAAGATACCAGACAGGGAGTAACGTGTACACAATCCAAATGGTGAAGAGCTGGTCTTCCCAAAGAAGAACGCTGAACAAAAGGAACAGAGTAAATAATTCAAAGGAAAATAAAGAAAATAAAATAATGTGTTAAAGGAGAATCTCTCTTCAATATGAATAACAAATCTGAGTCTGGAGACGTACAGTCACGATTTCCATGTTATGCGTGAATGGAAGAAGACACAAACCTGGAAGGGTTCTCTTTCCCATCCCCTGGGCCTCCTTTTCCCAACACACCTGCCCACACCAGCATCATGCCCACGTTACAAAGCCTGACTCAAATCCACCTCTACCATGAGCAATTTCCTGATTTTCTTAACCAATTGTTGCATCTCCCTCTTTTAAACTCCCAATGAAGTTTTATCATATTCTGCCAATATCAATTACAATAATGAAAGCTCCTTGTATTCATATGGGTCATCTGAGAAGTAGATGCCGAAAGGGGATTAAATGTGCAAGAACTTCCTTGTGGGAAAACATTGGTGAAAGGAACCGGGGCAGGGGCAGGCTGTGAGTGTGGGCAGACCACGATGCAAGTCTTACCCCAAGTGAAGGAGGGAGGGCAGGGCCGGAAGCATCCTCTCACCCTGTGCAGCATTTGGAAGTTTCCACAAGGCTGTTGGGGAGTCCTGGGGCCAGAGCGGGTCAGAGGAGGAGTCCTGCGTCTCCTAGCAACAGGCCTGGCTGAGCACCCTTGCTGCAGCGAGTGGCTGCGGGAGCCGGCCGTGGAGGGGAGGTAGGCCTCGGTGCAGTGCAGCGGCAGAGTTCAGAGCACAGCAGCTAAAGCCTTCGGGTCAGTTGCACTGTCTGTAATTGGAGGTCTGTCAGACACAGCCTCGAGGCTGCTACAGTGTTCAGTAAATATTCATACAGCAGTCAGGTATGAGCAACGAGGCACCATGTACCATGCTCAAGACACACGAAAGTACACATGCTCACGACACAAAAACGATAACGGCTACATCCTTACATTTGCAGAGTTCAAAGTCAGAACGGGGAGGCAAACATGGGAAATACGCAATCACCCCAGAACACGCAAGTGTTAGTGCAGAAGCATGTTCCAGATGCTACAGGAACAAGGAGGAAGAAAACAACTGACTCTAGGAGATGCAGCAACAGAGGAAGCAAAGGTTAAGATAGGCAGCCTAGGTGTTCGTCCCGCAGAGATAAGCATGAAAGGGTATCCCAGGCAAAAGGAACATTAATAACTTTGCGTGGTAGCCACAACTAGTCTTCTCGAAGGCTGGCTCCCCTCCTGGGGGGAGGGGTTACCATCGTGTCCCATTACTGCTGGACTTCACCGTGCAGCGTGAGCAGAAACGGCATGCGGGCTTCTGGGGGAAGCCTTAGGAGCACCCCCTACGCTACGCCTCACTCTCCGTGTCCTCTAACTAGACGGGTCTGGAGAGGCGGCCCCATCAGCCTTTGCTCCAGAACGACGGTGACATGGATTGGAGCAGCAGCTGCCCCACGAGGGACATGGAACGTGACCTTTGTTTCTCACAACCCGGGAAGACCCGTGCCAGCAGGGCCTGCTCCCCGCCCACCCTGACAGATGCTACCCGCAGACAGAAGGCGCAAAGATACCGGGGTGCCCATGGTGCTTGCAGGGACTCCTGCCTTCCACTCCTGGGGCTGGGGTCCTGGCTGTGTCGGGGCAGGGGTGGAGTAAGTTTGGGGAGTGGGGTCCAGTGGTACAGCGAAGAGTGTTTTTGACATGTTAGAGATACAGGGAATAATCCCCAGGCTGCAGAGCCCGTGGGTGTGCACGCAGGGTGGGACGTGCGCACTCTGGGCCGCAGCGTGTGGCTGGGACGCCTCCGCGACGCGCCTGTGGCCACGCAGAGGGGACGCTGAGGCTGCGCGTTGACGGCAGCGAGGGCGGGGCAGGCAGGTCACTGGCGCGGGGAGAGCTGAGCGGTGGCGAGGGCGGCACCCCAAAGCACAGGCGCAAGCAGTCCGAGGGAGAGCCAGTGCGCTGTTTTTGGAATCCCAGATTTGAAGTTCCTTCAGGAAATCCATGTGACAACATCCAGTAAGTTCTTAGAAACATGTGTTTGGAGCTGACGTAGCAATGGATTGGACCATTTTAACAGCCGAATTTTAGAAACTTTTCATCTTTTTCTTTTTCAAGCATGGCCACTGTGAGTAAGTCGAGCCCGTTTACAACGTGCAGACAGGATGTGGACCAACACACACAGAGCGGCCCCCACTCCGTTCCGGACTGGAAGTCCCCGGGAATCCTCCCAGGCTTTCCTTGCACCCACTGGCCTTGGGCGGGAACTTGTTAGCTACTTTTCCCTCAACACAGATGCCCCCATCATCATCCTTGTCCTCAAAAGTTCTCTTCTGTTGTGTTTCTGTAAATTTCCTTCCCCTCCATTCTCCACCACCAGCTCCCACTTCCGTCCTGATTGCGCATTCTCATTTGTTGAGTGTGCACATTTTTTTGTATGTGTTCTTGAGAAATCTGTGCAGGGGGCTCATGATTTCTAATTTAGGTAGGCAGCATGGCATTACACTTCAGTGTGTTCCATGGCACATACACGGCGGCTTTCCTGTGTACTTTTCCGTGATGTCACCCAGGGTGCTCCTGCATTGTACCGTCACACGGACGCCGCAGTGACTATCTGCACACACTAACCTTATGCCGTTTTGCAATCATCTCTCAGGGATGTATAAGCAAGCACAGTGTGCATAGTCCACAAACTCTTCCCTGACCGAGCATGGCACGCCCTGAGTGGCTGCACCGCCCGCCCTGCGTTCGTTCCCATAGGAACCTTCCTACACCCCACATCTCTGCCAACACCGGTCATCATGCAGCTTTTTGCCAATATAGTAACTAGGAAGTAGTATCTCTTTTAAAATTTTTCAATTTTACTGGTTACTAATGGGTTTGAGCATCTCTTTATGTGTTTAGATTGTCTTCCTCTTTCACTATTTCTGGCTCCTATAATTTCCCGTGGTGCTTCTCAGCCTTTGTCCTCCTTACGTTGAGATAGGAAGGCTAGCGGGAGGTGGGATTGGGTGTCTCCCTTCCCCCATTTTGAAGGCTACAGAGGGCTGGCATTGGATTTTCCCCCTTACCCTACATCAACTAGGCTCTGGCAAGCCCTAGTTGTTTAGGATTTGTCAAAATAGTTTTCTTGAGGGCAGGTCTTTGCTAAGGAGCACGGAATGCTCAGGGTGTGTTTCAAAATGGTGCTTCTCCCCTCCTGTGCCAGAGCATGGGAGGGACTTTTCCTCTCTGGTCACTGTAATAAGCTGGTGGGGTGTCTGGAGACAAAACCAAGGCTGGGTCTTCAGGAGCCTTTGCCACCCCGGCCAACCCACACTCAAGCTCCGCTACAGCGGTGTGGGCCCGGCAGCTCCTGCTCCCCGACGCTGAGCTTCTCTGCACCCACCCGGCTGTGTCCTCAGTTTCCCAAGTGGCAGTTTGCCCTGTGACCTCAGTTCTCTTATGCGTCTAAGAAAAGCTGTTGATTTTCAGTTTGTCCAGCTTTTTTTCTTGTTCTGAAGACAGAAATGATGACGTCCAACATCTTTGTATGTTGGACCAATACCATAAAGTGCAAATGTCACTTCTAGATATCACGAATATCTTTCCTCATCCTGCCATGTTTCAGTCGCCCATCACGGTTGCCCTTTATTTAACAGAAACCCTTCATTTGTGTGTCATAACGTCATCACTGCTTCTGCCCTGGAGTTCGTCTTTACAATTTTGTTCAACACTTTTCCTGTCCCTAGTTGAAAAGATATACTCCTGCATTTTTTTAATTAACTTTGTAATTTTACCTTTCACACTTGGTGCTTTAATCCATCTGGAATCCACCTTTTCATCTGGTATTCCATTTTGTTTTTCTCCAAATAGCGAGCCAGTTTTTTCAATGGGATCGATGAAGTGGTTCATTCTTTCCCATTTGTTTTATGGTATATTAAGCTCCCATTTATATATCCTCCCCTGTCCTAGGTCTCTGTTTAGTTCCATTGGTCCATTTGTCTGCTCTTGTGCCAATACTGCAGTGTTTTAATACTATGTCAATGTCTACAGGAAAAATCCCTCTTCTTTCTCCTTCATTTTAAGTTGACTGTGTTATTTAAAATGTCCCTTGGAAGTAAATTTCTTCTGGGTTTATCTCTGTACCCTGTTTCTCCTATCTTTAATTTAAAAAAAAACACAGATTTCTTTTAGGCAATGTTTCATGCAAACGAACCCTTTGTTTTGTGTGTAAAGACACGGCTATTAATCCAGTGTTGTCAGGCTGTTTTTGCAATGGTCCCACTGTGAACCTGTCACTCCTGTAGCTGGGGGTGTGTACTTTTGCAGAGATGACCGAGCTGACTGCTGGGGAGAAGAGGGATCTTCTGTTGGGGACCACAGCTTGTAGTCATCAGCATCATTCCTTACAAGTAAGCCAGCCAGCCTAAAAAGACTCTGCTTGTAGAGACCATCCAATATAACTAGTTTTCTGGGTGAAAACAGTGAAGCTCCACAAAGTGAGGTTATTTCGCGAGATCTCATGTTTCCTCTTCACAGACCAAGAATCAGACTTCTCGTTCACGGCTCCAGCCGCCAGCTGCACTACATGGCTTCCTTCAGCAGACAGGGCAGACAAAGGCTCAAGTAGTAAATTCTGAGATACATCTAAATATAAGTGCGCTGTTCATTTTGTTTCTAACGGATGGATGGGAATGCAATACATTCTTCAAGAGAATCATCGAACATGAGTTAAGACTTTACTTCCAGTTACAAATTGGAATTTCTTGTCTTGTTTACTGACAACTTTAGTCATCTTGGGTTTCAGCATTCATTTTAAAAATATTTAAAATATTTAAAAATAAGTTAGATTTCAAGGTCTACTGCAAATATTTTGAGGACAGCAAAGCTGTGACAGCAGGAAAGGGACTGAATTAGAAGCTGCAGTGACCTAAGTGCCTAATATTGACAAATGACTAATTGATTCTGTACACACAGCTGCTAGAACCGAAGTGTAGACACAAGGCTGGCCACATTGTTAACATAAACCATGTATCATTCAAAGTTAATATGTGGTTTCCTTTAAACAATGAGGCTCCTCCTGGATGACAGAGATATCCATCAAATAGTTGTTGCAACAGGAAAGAGAGAATATCGTATTGCCTTCTATTAAAGAAAAAATTACCAAGAAATAACAATGCATCAGGATAATATATACAGTTGATCCTTGAACTCATGGGTTTGAATGGTGTGTGTCCAGGTCCACTTATCAAATCTGACAGCATAATTTTAATTAGTAGGTTTAAACCATTTAATTTAATTATTGATATGTTTGAATTTAAGCGCACCATTTCTTTTTCTGTTCTTTCTTTTTTCTCTTTTGCTCCTTTTTCCATTTTTCTCATTATTTAAATATTTATTAGTATTTCATTTTAATTTATATATTGATTTGGGGTTAAATGTCATTTTATTTTAGTTGTTCTAGAAATTATAATATACACACTTACCATTTCACAGGCCACTTAATTCTGGGCATGGTGTTCTTGGCCTTATCCCACTTGGGGTTAGCTGGGCTTCTTGAGTCTATAAATTTATATATTTTATTAACTGTCAGACGTTTTTATCCATATTTATTTAAATATTTTCTTGCACCAATCTCTTTCTCTTCTCATTTGGGATTCCAAAGACATAAATAAATGTTAGTTCATTTGCTGTTTACCCTAGGTTCCTGAAGTTCAATTCAGTTTTTAAAGACCATGTGTTCTTCAGATTGGTAGCTTTTATTGATTTAACTTCAAGCTCACTAAATTTTTCTTTTTTAAATTCCATTCTAAGGAAAGAGGACATTCAGTTTATTTTTTATTTCAGATATTACATTTTTCCACTTTGAAAATGTTCATTTTGTTGCTTTTCATAATTTCATTTTCTGTTCAAATAATGTTACCTTGTATCCTAAACATATCCAATATTATGTTGTTTAGACTCTGGGTCATGTTAATATCCCCTGGAGAATGTTGATTATTTGTTTTCATACACAATCCACCAGGTTGTGTTTAGACTGAAAAGTTCTTTTTCACCTTCTGTGGGTGATCATTCCAACATCAGTTCAGTTTTCAAAGTCATTGCTATACTGCTTGGCTGTCTTGCCCATGTGTGCAGTTTAGGGATCAGTCTGGGCTTTGCACCTGTTAGTATACGGAATTAGAGGATCACCTTCTCCAGCTCTCTCCTGAGATCTGCACACACACGGGGACCTCTTCTCCTGGTCTTCTCTACAGAAAGCTGTGGTTTCCCTCAGAGTTTTAGTTGCTAAACCCGTTAGGGAAGGCAGTGTGAAAGCAAGACCATAAATCTCATTTAGAAAGTCCCCAGTTGGTAAGTTGCCATGGTTTGAATGTGTCTCCCAAAAAGCACGTGTTGTAAAATCAATCCCCAGTGCTACAGTGTTGGGGGGGAGGTGCCACAGAGAGGTGATCAGGCCATGAGGGCTCCACCTTATATACGTATTGATACTGCTGTCACAGGAGGGTTCATTACAAAGGGACAAGTTTGGTCCCTTCACTGTCACGTGCACATGGTCTTCTGTCCCTCCATCACAGGAAGACACAGCAAGAAGGCCCTCACCTGATGCCAGCTCCTGATCTTGGACTTCCCAGCTTCCCAAACCATGAGAAATAAATTTCTGTTTATTATAAATTACCCAGTCTCCGGTATCCTGTTATAGCAGCACAAAACAGACTGAGACATAGGTCTTTGAGAAAGTACTTTCTCCTTCTCTCATTCATTGCACAGATCTCTCCTTTCCTGACAAGGCTCACTCTCCAGAAGTTAAAATTTAATTTTCCTGTTCCTATAACCTAAACACTATATATTACTTCCCTTTTAAGACCAGTCAGGGATAGCCTCCCATAGAGTTTAACTATTTGCAGGAAGTATCTCCTCTAGAGCATCTTCCCCAGCTACCTCAGCAGGATGCCCGGGTACCCTTGGCTACTACACACACTCAATTGTTTGACTGCGTGGCAACCTGCTGCGGTTTGGATATGCTCCGTTGATGGGTTTGTGGATTTTTAAATCTGGTTTCAATTCAATTAACTCTCACAAAATAGATCAGTGGCTTACAAAAATACCTGAAAAGAAAACGAATATTGAAGAAAATACTAATAAAGAACACCAAACAGCTACAAAATGACAAGACTGCTATTCCCAGGACAAAATTTTGTCAAGCACATTAACAATGAAACGTACTCTTAGTGGTTTTACCCTAAGTGACTCCCAGATATTATCCATCACATGATATAAAACACTTTTAAAACTAGGCATCCAAAATGAAGATCAATTTATTCTATTCGATTTTCAACAAAGTATAATTCAAAGGTATTTCAGTCCATTAGTTTGAAAATTGTATTGAACTCTGATATTATCAGACTTAGAAGTCTTCTTAAGGGTTTCTTATTTCATAATGAAAGACAAAAATGCTACATATTCCTGGGTTAATGTTTATTTTTGCTACTGCAATAAAAAGACAGTTAATAAATGACAGTAATATTATAACAAGCAAAATCTTACCTTCATCAGCAAATAAATGTAAAAGACTGAAAATATGAAGTAACAAGAATTAGAACAAATGGATTGTGAGAATTTTGTTGTGCAGTTGGATGACAGCACCGATGTTCGTACTTGTATCAGATTTTTAAAATACTGCAATATATTAAGAGCTACTTTTTATGAGTCATAAAGAAAGATGACTGAAAAAAGATATATATTCTCAATAGTAATTATTTTTTAAATAAAATCAATATTTTATGGAAAAACTGTGGATATAAATCAATATTAGTGGTTGATTTTACTAGAAACAAATAAGGATCAAAGAATAAGTTTATAGAAATAATATCACTCATGAAGTTCATTCATTACATGGCCTGGAAGCAAAGTATCGCACCAAAGATACTGAGTCCAGAAACACACCAAGTATGATATGATGTCAACAAGGTAATTCCTGCTACAAAATGACCTTTACTGTATAGAAGAATCTTCACAAGAATTTTAATGACATGGAGAGAGACAATAAAAATATTTATGTGGCACATATAGGAGCTGTTCCACAGGTATCTCATGCCAAAGTACTTTTAAAACTTCTAAAATTCAATATTAGTTGTACATGTGCTGACCTTTACAAATAAGTTTCCGAAAGACCTTTTGGAAAAATAAAAATAAAAAAATAATAAGTGTTTGTGAGTAGCGTGTTGTCAATAATTAAAAAAATAAATATACAAAACCAACTCATTCAAAATGAAAGAGGTATT
>RJWJ010041454.1:0-13488 GCA_004363605.1 Indri indri | reverse complement strand
CTTCAGTGGAGATGGGAAGATTAGAATCACCACCTGTAGTTGAACAGGAATTGCCTGAAGCTGGAACCCACTCTTTAAAAGCTCTGTATTTCTGCTTATTATTAGGATGATGGCATTTCAGACAGGAGTCTCCATCCTCCTCATTTGCTGACAAATTAATAAACTTCTCTTTCCTTCTCCTCAACCCACTTGTTCTTGTTCATCTGATGCAGCCTCGAGGACAAGTGCCAAACTTTTGGTAACAATATTGTAGGGGAAATATATTTTTCCTCACCTATACTTTGAGTTTATGGGTAAGGCCCCTATAGCAAAAGACAGATTAGCAAGAGAAAAGCATACACATTTATTTAATATAAGTTTTACATGACACAGGAGCCTTCATAATAAAATGATGACCTGGAGAAATAGTTGAACTTGTATATTTTTATGCCAAATTTGATGAAGAAGTGGGTAGTCATAGAGAAATAGGATTTGAAAATGGGGATATGATCTAATGGTAATAAATTGGGGGAAACTTAGCAAGGTCTATTTGTTCAGATTGTTCTCTATTGTAACACAGGTAAAGGTCTGAAAAAGGACTACAAAATGTTTTACGAGTTGTTTCTTTAAACTGTCCCCCACCCCTTTTTGGGATTTAAAACCTGCATTCCTTCCCAAGGCCAGTAATCAAGGGGCAGAAAAATGTTATTTGCTGTTTGTTTTCTATTATCTTTAACCACAGGAGATGACTCAGCAGAATTGTCGTAACAAGGGTCAGGAGATCCTTGTCACTGGACATAAGGTCAACCAAAACTACCAATTATAGTTAAACAACAATAGCCTGAATCCACAACATGTGACACCCTGGAACCGAGTCCAACATCTGAAAACACCCTTTAAAAAAGCCCTGTATTTCTCCTTAAAGAGAGGATGGTGATCTTTGGAGACACTAGTCTACTGCCTTCCTCATTTGCTAGCAAATTAGTAAACTTCTCTTTCCTTTTCCTCAAACCACTTGTCCTAGTTCTTGGCTCTCACTGATTTGGCTTCAGGGACAAGTACCGAACTTCCAGTAACACTATGTTCCCGTGTCTTTAGAGTAAGGATGTTCCTTTCCTCTAGGTATATGAAGGGCACTTCTTGAATTAGAATCTTATGACCTGCTTCAGGGAAAGGTCAGAAAATCCTTCCTAGTGTCGGGTTCAAGGGGTTTCCCTTGGTGCTCTGAAGGTTCACTAAAAAGTCACCTGACACCACTGCACTCTATCCTGGGCAACAGAGCAAGCACCTGTCTCAAAAAACAAAGAACAAAAACAAAAAACTCAAACTCCCTGATGGCTTACAAGTCAGGATTTTTAAAGGCAGGAGTACATTTCCGGCAGGCAAAATTGCAAATCAATACATGGAGGTTAAACATTGGTCTGGCCCCAAAATGTGGGATATCCTGAATTGGGGTGCATAGGTGAGTTCAGATATTCTTAGATCATGGGAGAGGATTGTTAAGATGGATGTGAGAGGCCCCTCAGGGAGAGATTTAGAATAAAGAACTGTGATCAGAGTTCAATTCCTGTTTTCCCTTATCTGCATTTTCTATTTGGTGTTTTTGAAAAACAACTCAAGAACCTATGTTAAGTTTCTGTAGGGACTCAAAACACCTTGTGACTCTGGCTTGCCTGGAGGACCACTGTTATTCCCATTCCCATGTTAAGGCTAGCTGGGTGCTTGGAACTTCTCCTGAATAAACTCAAAATTTTCCTTTAATTTCCATGCTTGGGGGGCCCAGCAGGCCCCTAAGAGGGGTCCCTACTCTATCTCAATAGCATGCCTGAGGAAACATTTATTGAATGAATAAACCCCAGAAATAGGCAGCTAGGAACCTAAGAAATGAAATGCATGGGGGAGAAGGGAAAACCTCCCTTTTAACCCTGCAAGGGTCATTGAAAGATCAACTCACAATAAGGCAGATTAATAAGAGAAAGAGATTACAAATTTATTTTCTGTGTGCTGGAGAGAATCACGAGTGATTACACAATATCCCAATGGAGTCCAGATATACCCTCATTTTATGGGGAGGGGGATGAAGAATACAGATAATTCTGTGGAGGGGAAACAAGTGATTACTAGGGAGGACGAATAGATACTTGGGAGAATGAATGGATGGGGGGCACAGGTTGACTTGTAAATGACTCTTTGGAAATTAACTTAACCTTAGAGACAGGCATTATTTTAAAATGGGTTGGGCCAGGTCTGGTTGCATTCTTGATCTTCCTTCCTGCAATAGATGTTGAGATAACAGGGAGGGGAAGGAAAGACAATTGTTCCTCTAGATGGGTCCATCTGGTCTTTATGGAGACAGAGTGAAAGCCCCTTCCAAGGCCTGTTGATCTCTGAGGGCCTTTAATTCAAAATACTCTTTATTCCAAGGAGTCATATTTTGGAGTAAAATTCCCTGAGCTCCTTCAAATGGAAGAAATGAAGAGAAATCTATGTTGAAACTAGAAATTTGAACCTCCTCACCCCGACAACGAAAGAAATTTTTTTGAGACAGGGTCTCACCCTGTTGCCCAGGCCAGAGTACAGTGGCATCATCATAGCTCACTGAAACCTCAAACTCCTGGGCTCAAGGGATCCTCCTGCCTCAGCCTCCTGGGTAGCTGGGACTACAGGCGCATGCCACCACCATGCCTGGCTAATTTTTCTATTTTTTTTAGAGACAGGGTCTCGCTCTTACTCAGGCTGGTCTTGAACTCCTGGCCTCAAGCAATCTTCCCACCTCAGCCTTCCAGAGTGCTAGGATTACAGGAATGAGCCACCACACCCACCAACAAAATTTAAAAAGAGAACAGCTTGAACTTTCGTAGTAGCATATGTAGAGAAAAAAATAACCCCCATAGGTTCTCAGTGAGAATGAACCCCTGTTGCAAAGGACAGATTTATAAGAGAAAAACAAACAAGTTGATTAACATGCATATTTCATATATAAATGAGAGACAACACCCAGAGGATGCGTAGTTCTCAAAGAGGTGGCTCTGAATTACAGCTTATATAGCATCTTCAACAAAGATCAGTACATTTTTAGAGTAGAGACAAGACAAAGGAAAAGCACTTTGAACCTCTACGGGTGGCAAATTGTGGAACAACAAATAAATGGCAGATAAAGGCCAGTTAGTAAAATTTGTTAATGTAAATTCTTCTGGTACCATCTTCAGGCTGATAAGGATCTCAAACTGTCTTCAGTGGTTAACCTTTGTTTTCCCTGGTAGAAGGGTAGAGGGGCAAGACAATTTTTTCTTTGTAAATCTGTGTCCTGCTTTTAAGCCAATAGAGGGAGGGCAGAGAGCTCTCCCGTATTTGTTTCTTCTTAATTATTTCCAACAATCTTCTTAATTATTTTCAACAATCCTTCATATTTTGGGGAAGTATATTCTGGTCCCACGCATATGTATAATTCAGACCCCAGCAGGAGACTTTTTGCCTCTCAGAGACCTGGGCTCAAATTGCTATTGAAATAATTAATTAGGAGGCCATTATATTGCGGCAGCTCAGGCATTCTGGGTTCCTATTCAATGTAAATGGTAAAGTGAAACTTAAGCTTAATTACTCAGAAAATGCTGTTAAATTAAGGTTAGTTTAAAACTGCCTCCTTACATATTTCAAGTTTGGCCTAAAGGTTTCTCTGTACTGTAACCTATCTGGATGGTAAACAGACTACTCTTGTGCCAATCACTGAGTTTCAGCCAATCAAAGGCAGCCAACTATTCAAACAGTATTCAAATAAGGCAAACAGCAAACTGTCACTAATCTGGCTGTTTCTCTACCTCGCTTCCATTTTCTGTATGTCACTTTCCTTCTTCTGTTCATAAATCTTCTTTGACTACGTAGCAGCACCAGACTGTCTCTGAACTTATTCAGGTTTGGAGGGCTCCCCGATTCGCAAACTATTCTTCGTTCAGTTAAACTCTGTTAAATGTAATTTGTCTGAGCTTTTGCTTTTAACACTGCCACCTAACCTGTAATTAGAGACTTTCCATTAGAATAACCAAATAAAGCTACTGCTCCACTTTAAACAATCTTCTTTGTCTTGCTTCTGTGTTCACCCCATAAAAGCCTTCCCTTTGAAACCTCTATAAAAGGTTTCCCTTTGGAGCCCAGAACCATAGGAGAACTAGTGCTGCCCAATTCATGAATATCTGTCTGCTTGAATAAACTCTTTAAAATTTTAACATGCCTAAATTTATCTTTTAACATCACCAACCTCTTTGTCCAAATCCAGGGCTCTCCCTGTCCATGTCTGTAAATTCTTAGGGCTCTACAACCACATAGTGCCCCTACCACACCCCACTTAGACTCCTTATGTGCAAATGCTGTCCCCATTGGCTCATATTATCATGAAAAATTCATCCTTTTCTCCAATTTTTTTTCTTTGTTTTCTTTGAAACAGAGTCTTGCTCTGTCACCTGGGCCAGAGTGCAGTGGCATCATCATGACTCACTGCAACCTCAAACTCCTGGGCTCAAGCAATCTTCCTGCCTCAGCCTACTGAGTAACTGGGACTACAGATGTGAGCCACCAGGCCTGGCTAAGTTTTCTAATTTTAGTAGAGACGGGGTCTCACTCTTGCTCAGGCTGGTCTCAAACTCCTGGGCTCAATCGATCCTCCCACCTTGGCCTCCCAGAGTGCTAGGATTACAGGTGTGAGCCGCCGTGCCCAGCCCCGTTTCTCTAATATTCACAAAGGCACAGGGCCAAGGCACAAAAGATCCAATCTCGACCATCTCTTTGTGTGTGGGTGTGAACTTTACTAAAGGTGTGGGTTATAACGAACGCTCACACTGTGAAACAGCCTTTGCAATCTTCTGCCTCCTCCCCTTCCCCTTTGCCCTACAAAGTGAATTCCTCTCCTGGCTTCCTTCAGAGTTGTTCCGTGAGACTTCCACAGGGATCTCTTCCTCCACTCCAGCAGCATAGTCAAGCAAAAACTTTTTATCCAGATTAAAAACTATGTTTTTCCTTTAAAAAATCCTGTGAATAGGATGACCTCCACATCATTATACAAGTGATTACTTGCATACAAGTACCCCTTAAAGAAAGAAGGCAAATGTACATAGGGAGAAATTATGCTTTCCTCGAATATTATGTTTTGGTTAGGGCACAACTTTTCAGGATATCTTATGCTGATTCATTGTCTTTGAGTTATTTTACAGCTTTGTAAATTACAGATAACTGATAACAATGCAAATAATTCTTACCTATACAGGTGCAAACAAAAGAATCCTCACACCTCAGCCTCCCAAGTAACTGGGAATACAGACATGTGCCACCATGCCTGGCTAATTTTTTCTATTTTTAGTAGAGAAGAGATCTCACTCTTGCTCAAGCTTATCTCAAACTTCTGAGCTCAAGCAATCCTCCTGCCTCAGCCTCCTAGAGTGCTAGGATTACAGGCGTGAGCCACCGTGCCCAGCCCCAGTCTAGCTTGTTTCTATTGCTTCTTCTACCCTTTTCAGTCAAATCAGTCCAACATGGATCATACATTTTCAGTGAATTTAGAGGGTCTGGCCCGAGGCTGCTATATAAAAAAAATTTTTATAAAGGCTTAGAGTATGATTAAACTTTATATCTATATAGGTGTCTTCATCTGTTAGTGCCGCTATAACGCAATACCTGAGACTGGGTAATCTGTGAACAATAGAAATTTATTTTCTTACAGTTCTGGAGGCTGGGAAGTCCAATAACAAGGTGCCAGCATTTAGTGTCTGGTGAGGGATTTTGTGCTGGGTCCTGCATGGAAGAAGGGGCAAAAAGGGCAAAGGGATGAATGCTCTGTTCCCACATGGCAGAATATACATGTAGGAACCAAAGGCCCCTGGTGCCCTACCACCCCCACCAAATCTTCACCAAACTATAGAGAGATGGCCTCTGTCCCCATAAAGTTTCTCTGAAAAATCACTGACACGAGACAGATTGATTAATAGGAGGAAAAAATACAAATTTATTTAACATTTATACATAGGAACCCTCAGAATGAAGATTCAACTCCCTAACAGGGTTTAGAAGCTTATACACCTTTCTGGTACAGTGGGTTAAGGTAAGGGGGAAAGAGGAATTCTGCTGAGGGACAAGAAAAGACTGCTAGGGAGGATGAATGGATGGGAACAAAGATTAACTGGTAAATAGCTCTCTTTGGAATTTGAATGAGTCTGAGAGATGGGACATCATCTTCTTAAAGGATCTGTTCAGGTGTGGTCACATTCCTGGTCTTAAAGGGAGGGGAAGCAAAGAACATTTGTTCTCCTAGCAGGGGTCTGGATCTCAGGAAGATAACGAAACTTTTAGGGGAATGCTAATGGTGGGGGTTGGGGAAGGTCGGAGAGATTTTGAGGCTTCTTCAGTCCATCTAGCATACCAAAATGCCATATTTTGGGTTAAAATATTTCTAATTTCTGGTTGGAGGTTGCAATGATCTGTGATGTCATTGTACTCTACCTGGGGCAACAGAGCAAGACTCTGTCTCAAAAATAAATATATAAAATAAAATAGACTACTTTGAAAACCCCTGTGGCAAATTGGGGTGGATCGTAGGCGGAAAAGGAAACACTGACTTATGCAACATCTCTAGCATCTGGAGATGAGCAGGCAATGGTAATTTTAAAGATTGTGGGTAGACTGGAGCCAGGGCCAGGAGAAACTTGGACAAAGGAGTGGAGGAACAGTTACAGCTGCTTTCTGAGGAGCTGGCAGTGTCAAGAACACACACAACAGCTTGGGGTTCCTGTGGCAGAGAGGAGCTGTGGAGCAGAACACGAAGGAACTGGATATTGGCAGAGATCAACCCCTGAGAGGCTTGGAAATCAGGGAGAAGGGTAGGTGGGGCAGTTTATTTCCCCCTCCCCCAAATCTCTGGCAGTCAGCAGCTCCCGAGATGCTGGAGAGCCCTTCTACCCTCGCAAGCCCAAAAACTGCTGCCACCAGTGCACTGGGAGCATCTTAAGGATGAAGCACCAGACTGCCAGTGCCCTCAGGGTCACTCCCCGACACCACAGACCCAAGCCAAGAAAGCAGGCACCATATTGCTTCTCCACCCACTGTACACCTGTGTCCTCCTCAGGGGGCTTCAACCCCTCAGTTTTCATCTTGCTCATTCCCACACAAACATTTCCCAACTCCAGCCCAGACAGTGGGAGCCACAGGAAGCCAGTGGGTCCTGGGGGATCTGCATTGACCCCAGAGCCTGGACATTCTGGGTGGTCTGCCTTCTGGAGAGGGGGACAGAGATGACCAGAGTGCTAGCTTTCTTCCATTCAGACCCTTTTCCCTGCCTCCCCTTTGTCCTACCTGTGGCTGCTGACAGACAGTTGAGACGGGCTTGCAGGAATTGCTTCTCCTCTCTGTTGGTGCATCTACCACACTTGGGCTCCCACAGAGGGTGGGGCTCAAGCCTTTCAGGACTCTTTTTCTCCCCCCTCCCCTCCCCAGCCTGCGGCTGCCAAAACAGACAATTCAGCTACCACACCGAGGCTTCCACAGAGTGTGAGGCTCAGGCCTTTCCTCTGGGTGTCCTGCAGTGGATTGAGGGGTGCTTGGACTGTGAGCTCCCTGCCCACTGGCCCTCCCTGGTGCCACTTGCCCAGTGACTCTATCAGAACAGGGCACACCCTGAGGTGGAGGGACATCGAACCTGCTTGAGCACTCTGTGGGCAACTTGGGATCAGCATGCTTCTAGCTAGCATGATCAGGATTTGATCTTCAGGTACCAAGACATGGGCCTGCAGTCCAGATCCCATACACCCAGTTCTCAGTCACATCACTCGGTGGCAAGGAGGGGAGATTTGTGATTGGGTAAGGCCACTGCGGCCCCTCTTTGGTGGCCTTGCTTGGAAGCTGGGAGCAGACCTTTGACCCTTGGTGAAACAGATTCCTTGCCAGCTATGGTGGAGCCTGAGGGCAAGCTCACCCAACCCAGCCCCATCCAGCAGTACTCTCCCACCCACCTCTGCTGTGACAGAGAATAAGGACTCACCTAAAGTTCCAGGGCCCTACCCATCACCTGGGGTAATCAAATACTTCTCCTGAGGGACTAGAGCTGGTCACAGGACCCCAAAACAACATTGCAGCTTGTTCCTTCTGGCCAGTGCCACCTACTGTCAGGGAGGTCAATTTGCATGCCCTTTGCAGCATTTACTGACTCAATCATGCAAGGTGTAGCTGAGTCTCACCCACAAGCACCACCTACTGTCTTAGAGATTAAACTGGGTATGCCATTATCTAATCAAAAGAAAATCCAAAAATAAGAAATAAAAGTGGCTCCAGATGAAAAGAAATCAGTAAAAGATCTCTAGGCATATGAAAAATCAGAGTAAAAGGACACCCGTAAAAGAAAACAATAACTCCATACCAATGGAAACAAACCAAAATGAGAATATTGAAATGACTGATAAAGGATTTCAAATATGGATCGTACAGAAGCTCAACGAAATACAAGAGAAAATAGAAACCCAACACAAAGAAACCACAAAAACAATGCAGGAAATGAGTGAAAAATTCACAAAATAAATTGAATTATTAGAAAAAAATCAAGCAGACATTCTGGAAATGAAAAATTCTTTCAAGGAAATACAAAATACAATGGAAAGCCTTAAGAATAGGCTAGATCAGGAAGAAGAAAGAATCTTAGAGCTATAAGACAACATCTTTAAATTAAACAAGTCAGTTAAAGAGAAAGAACAGACAAATAAGAGGAACGAAAAAAGCCCACAAGAAATATGAGATTACGTAAAGAGGCCTAACATTAGAATCATAGGCATCCCTGAGAGGGAAGAAGAAAACAAACAAGGGCTGGAAAACCTATTTGAGGGAATGTGTGAGGAAAATTTCCCAGGTCTTGCTAGAAATCTGGACATCCACGTACTAGAAGTGCAACAGACTCCTGAGAGATTCATTGCCAAGACGCAATGACCATGACATGTAATAATCAGATTGGCCAAAGGTAACAAGAAAGAGGAACTTCTACGAACTCTAAGGTGAAAGCATCAGATGACTTACAAAGGAAACCCCATCAGACTAACTGCAGCTAAGACCTTAAAGCCAGAAGGGACTGGGGCCCCATTCTCAGTCTTCTCAAACAGAATAATGGCCAGCTTATATTCTGCAAAACTAAGTTTCTTATATGAAGGATAAATAAAGACTTTCTCAGACAAGCAAACATGGAGGGACTTTGTCAAGACCAGACCTGCCCTATGGGAAATACATCTGCATTATACACTGATCAGCACAACAGACATCCACCAGTGTAAAACCATCTGAATGCTAAAGTTCAGAACTCAGTTACCATAATGGCTCAAGAGGAAAAAAAAAAAATTCTACACAACAGGATGAACAGAAATCCACTCAACTTATCAATTCTTTCAGTAAATGTCAATGGCTTGAACTGCTCACTGAAGACACACAGGCTAGCTGGATGGCTAAATATAAGCCAAGTATCTGCTGTCTCCAGAAAACACATCTAACCCACAAGGACTCATTCAGACTCAAGATGAAGAGATAGAAAACAATATTACATGCAAATGGAACCCAAAAGAAAGCTGGTGTAGCCATTCTCATATCAGATAACATAGACTTCAAATCAACACAAGCAAAGAAAAACAAAGATGGTCATTATATAATGGTGAAGGGAACACTTTAACAAGAAGACATAACAATCCTAAATATCTATGTACCTAACACAGGTGTGCCCAGATTCATAAAGCAAATCCTACTTAATCTAGACAAAAAGATAAACAACAGCATTGTAATAGCCGGGGACTTCAACACCCCATTGACAGAACGGGACAGATTCTGCAAGCATAAAATAAACAAAGAAACAAGGGAATTACATTTACAGAATATTCTACCCCAAAACTACTAAATATACATCCTTCTCATCAGCTCACAGAACATTCTCTAAGACTGATCACATCCTAGGCCATAAAACATATCTCAACAAATTAAAAAATAGAAATTATGCCATGTGTTTTCTCAGATCACAGTGGAATAAAATTAGAAATCAATTCCAACAGAAACACTCAACTCCACACAAAATCATGGAAATTAAACAAACTACTGCTGAATGATTATTGGGTCAAGGAGGAAATTAAGACGGATCTAAAGATTCTTTGAACTAAATGGCAAAGGGGATACCTGTTATCAAAATCTGTGGGATTCTGCAAAAGGAGTCCTAAGAGGAAAATTCCTAGCCTTAAATGCCTATGTCCAAAAGACAGAAAGATCACAAATCAACAATCTAATGAATCATCTCAAGGAATTGGAAGAGGAAGAGCAAATCAATCCCAAATTCAGCAGAAGAAAAAACATAACTAAGGTCAGAGCAGAGCTAAATGAAACGGATTCCGAAATAATTATTCCAAAGACTAATAAAACAAAAAGTTGGTTCTTTGAAATGATAAATAAAATCAACAGGCCTCTCACTAGATTACCCGGAAACAGAAAAGAAAGGATCCTAATAAGTTCAATCCCAAATAAAAAAAGAGATATTACAACCAATACCACAGAAATACAAAATATTATCTTGGAATACTATAAAAATCTCTATGCACATAAACTTGAAAACGTTGAGGAAATAGACAAATTCTTGGAAACACACAACCTTCCTAGGCTCAATAATGAAGAACTAGAACTCCTGAGCAGACCAATATCAAGTAATGAAATTGAAGCTGCAATAAAAAAAAATCTTCCAACAAAAAAAAGTCCCAGACCAGATGGTTTCACAGCTGACTTTTACCAGACCTACAAAGAAGAATTGCTATCTATACTGTAGAAATTATTTTATAACACTGAGAAGAAAGGAATCCTCCCCAACTCATTCTATGAAGCCAACATCACCTTGATACCAAAGCCAGAAAATGATACAATAACAACAAAAAAAGAAAACTACAGACCAATATCCCCTATGAATATTGATGCAAAAATTCTCAGTGAAATCCTAGCAAACTGAATTCAGCTGCACATCAAAAAAATAATCCACCACGACCAGATGGGTTTCATCCCAGAGATGCAAGGATGGTTCAACATAGGCAAATCTATAAATGTGATTCACCAAATAAACGGAAACAAAAATGAAGACCATGTGATCTCTCAATAGATGCAGAAAAAGCATTTGACAAAATTCAGCCCCGTTTTATGATAAGAACTCTTAACAAAATAGGCACAGATGAAACATACCTCAAAATTATAAAAGCCATATTTGACAAACCCACAGCCAACATCATACTGGACAGGGAAAAATTGAGAGCATTTCCACTTAGAACTGGAACCAGAGAAGATTGCCCACTGTCAACACTTCTATTCAACATAGTGCTGGAAATCCTAGCCAGAGCAATCAGGCAAGGAAAGGAAATCAAGGGCATCCAAATGGAGAAAGAACAGGTCAAACTATTGCTCCTTGCTGATGATATGATCTTATATCTAGAAAACTCCAAAGACTCTTCCAAGAGACTGCTGGAATTGATAAATAAATTCATCAAAGTCTCAGATTACAAAATTAATGTACACAAATCAGTAGCATTCCAATATACCAACAACAGTCAAGCTGAGAATCAAATCAAAAATCCAATACCTTTTACAATAGCAACAAAGAAAATAAAATATCTAGGAATATATTTAACCAACGAGGTAAAAGACCTCTACAGGGAGAACTATGAAACACTGAGGAAGGAAATCACAGAAGATATAAACAAATGGAAAAACACATCACACTCATGGGTCGGCAAAGTCAATATTGTTAAAATGTCTACACTACCCAAAGCGATTTACAGATTCAATGCAATTCCTATTAAAATACCAAAGTAATTTTTTGCAGATCTAGAAAAAATAATTCTATACTTCATATGGCACCAGAAAAGACCCAGAATAGCCAAAACAGCCTTAAGGAAAAAGAACAAATTGGGAGGCATCACTTTACCAGACTTTAAGCTATAGTACAAGGCTATAGTAATCAAAACAGCATGGTACTGGCACAAGAACAGAGACATAGACCAATGGATCAGAACAGACTACCCAGATATAAAACCATGCCATTGGATCTTTGACAAAGCAGACAAAAACGTACATTGGGGAAAAGAATACTTATGCAATAAATGGTGCTGGGACAATTAAGTAGCCACATGTAGAAGACTGAAACAGGATTCACACCTCTCACCACTCACAAAAATTCATTCACAATGGATAACAGACTTAAACCTAAGGCATGAAACTATAGGAATTCTAGAAAAAAATGTTGGAAAAACATCGATGTTGAAAAACATCGGCCTAGACAAAGAATTTATGAAGAAGACCCCCAAAGCAATCACAGCAACAACAAAAATAAATAAATGGGACTTGATCAAATTTAAAAGCTTCTGCACGGGCAAGGAAGCAATCAATAGAGCAAATAGACAACCTACAGAATAGGAGAAAATATTTGTATGCTATACATCCGATAAAGGACTGATAACCAGAATCTACAAAGAACTCAAGCAAGTCAGCAAGAAAAAAAATCAAACAACCCCATTAAATAGTGGCTAAAAGATATGAAAAAAAATTTTTCAAAGGAAGATAGACTAACAGCCAACAAACATATGAAAAAATGTTCAACATCTCTAATCATCAGGGAAATGCAAACCAAAACCATAATAAGATATCACCTAATTCCAATGAGAATGGCTTATATGAAAAAGTCCCAAAACAACAAATGCTAGTGTGGATGTGGAGAGATAGGAACACATATGCACTGTTGGTGGGACTGAGAACTAGTACAACCTCTATGGAAAGTAGTATGGAGATACCTCAAAGAACTAAAAGTAGACCTAACATTTAATCCAGCAATCCTACTGCTAGGTAGGATAGATACCTATCCAAAGGAAAAAAAGACGTTTTATAAAAAAGAAACTTGCACCCGAATGTTTGTAGCAGCACAATTCACAATTGCAAAGATATATAAACAACCTAAGTGCCCATCAATACATGAGTGGATTAATAAAATGTGGCGTATGTATACCATGGAGTAGTACTCAGCCATAAAAAAGTGGTGAACTGGGCCGGGCGTGGTGGCTCACGCCTGTAATCCTAGCACTCTGGGAGGCCGAGGCGGGTGGATCGTTCTGGGCTCAGGAGTTCGAGACCAGCCTGAGCAAGAGCGAGACCCTGTCTCTACCAAAAATAGAAAGAAATTAATTAGACAGCTAAAAATATGTATAGAAAAAAAAAAATTAGCCGGGCATGGTGGCGCATGCCTGTAGTCCCAGCTACTCGGGAGGCTGAGACAAGTAGGATTGCTCGAGCCCAGGAGTTTGAGGTTGCTGTGAGCTAGGCTGACGCCATGGCACTTGTCCCAGGCGAGAGAGTGAGACTCTGTCTCAAAAAAAAAAAAAGAAAAGAAAATAACAGCGACATAGTTGCTAATATCTAGAAGGCAGTATCTATCTACCTGTCATCTCGGACACCTAGCCACCGGTGGCCACAGAGCAAGCCCTCAAA
>RJWJ010041453.1:0-13487 GCA_004363605.1 Indri indri | reverse complement strand
CAACTGTGACCAAGAGAAGGAAGGGGACTTTTCCCTTGTATGTCTCTTTTGACCAGGGATTCCCTCAGTAGATTTCCTCTTATAATACACTGGACAGGAAGTAGGTCAGGTTTAGCTGCAAGAGAGGCTGGCAAAGTACAGATCTGTCATTCTCGGGTGCTGTGGTAGATGGTGGGGAGAAGGGACAGTAACAGAGTCTGCTCCACAGGCCCCTCTCTACAGGGCAATGCTGCGAATTCTCATCAAGTTGCACAGAGAAAAACAGTCTTCACCAAACAACCTCAGAAGCGGGTGCCATCCCTCCTACCCCACAGGAGGGCCTTGCAGGGAAACTGCTCACTGCGATGCCATCCAACTGTGCGCTTCGACCCGAGGCTGTAGGGACCTACTAGGGACTCCACTGCTATCCTTAAATTTTCTTTCTCCAGTCATTAAAAAACTAAATTAAAACTAAATTCCCTCCTCTCACTGTCTGCCTACCTAGCAGCAACCACCGTGACCAGCTTCTTGTGTATCTTACTAGAAACAGTCTGCGTGTTTGCCAGCAGGTGCGCACTGACCTCACATAACGACTCTTCAGTTTATGACATTTGGCCATGATAGATCTTGGACTGTTATAGCATTTTTTAAACAATGACTCTTTGAGTGTCTGTGTTGTGTGTGTGTGTGTGTAATGACTTTTTCCACTTAAAACACACTAAATAAAACATATTATAAAGAAGCAGTATTTTGCCATACAGTTTCAAGCAAGGACACACAATTTAGTTGACAGAGTTTCCGGTGGGAGATCATCTATCTAATAAAATTTAATTGCATGCCAAAATGTTTTGTTTTGCCTACATGTGATCTCCAACGACCCTCCAGTCTGCTATGGATGCACTGTTTCCACATTTTTGTCTCGACAAGTTCTCATGTTTGCCTTTATTTTTCCCTAAAGGCGACTGTGTGTTATAACTCTATTTTAAAGTACTTTGAGTAACCAAGAGTCTCCAAAAGGTTGAAAAAATGGTGAAGAAAGTACAGAAAAAAGAAAAAAAAGCAAGTGCAATAAAACTTTATTACATTATATTTTATGGACAAACTATTTTATTTACTTTAGAGGTGTTACTTTTATAACCTTGTTTTCATTGTTCAATTGATATATATATTTTATCTGTGGAAATTGTTTAGATTGCTTGGGTTGGGGTGGAACACATCACAAGTTTTCCTATGAAGTAGTGGAAATTTCTTTTTCCTTTAACAGCTTTTCGCTCACTTGCCAGGGTTTGCAGAAGTAAATTAATATTGTTAAGTGAGGTATGGATGTATAGATACACATTGTTTCTTCAAACCACAAACTATGCGTGATATTTTCGCACTTGCTCTTAATCACTCGCTGATTTATGCACTTGGCTAAATAATGGCCTCTCCAAAGACTTCCACCCTAATCCCTGGGACGTTATTATTATGCAAAGGTACACATTGTAGTTGTGTCTATATTGGAGGTGTGATTTTAAAGTCAGTATGTATGGGGAAAAAGTCAAGTTCAGTCAATATTAGCCTTGAAAATTTCTTGTAAAGTGTGATTGGTTCATTTTATGTGTCAGCTTGGCTGGGCTATGGTACCCGGTAGTGAAACACTAATCTAACGTTGCTGTGCAGGTATTTGGTAGATGTGGTTAGTGTATACCATCCATTGCCTTTAAGTACAGGAGATTACCCTCGATAATTTGGTGGGCCCTATCTAATCATTTGAAGCCTTTGGAGCAAAAATGGAGGTTTCCTGAAGAAGAAATTCAGCCTTAAGACTCAAGATGGTGGCATTGACCCCTGCCTGAGCTTCCAGCCTGCTGGCTGCCTCACAGATTTTGGACTTACCAGCCCCCCACAAGTGTGTGGGCAAATTCCTTAAAATAAATCTTTTAATTAATATATTATATATAAAATAATCAATATAACTATAATTTGTGTAATATTTGCATATATGTAAATATAATTAATATAACTTATATTAGTTATATTGTATATGATATATAATGTATACATATTATATGTGATGTATATACATACACATGCATATATACACCAATATAGATGGTACCAGGATTTCCACGTAAACGCAAAGCAGTTAGTTTGAGTGTCCAGGCGTGTTGTCTAAAAAACATGGCTCTCTAAACACGAGAATCACACCTGGCACGGGGATGTGCCACGAGAGGCTCCTGGGACAGGCGTGATGGCACATTCTGTTATAGCAATGGCAGGTTTCTGCTCCTACCTCCTGCTCACAGGGGACCTTGGGCTCCCAGAGGCCGAGCGCAGTGTCCTTCTTCCTCCTTTCCTGCCTGATCTGGGACATGCTCTCATGGTCTCACAGCTGACTACATGTGGTAGGAAGGTAAACGCCTGCAGGGTGCAGCTACACTGTGTGACAACCTGTTGGGTGTCAACCACCTGTTGAGTTTCTGCCCACTTGCAGGCACCGTGTTGGGCTCTGGAAATACAGCAGTGACCGAGAGCAAGTCCAGGCAACGTCTTTAAGGCATTTGTCTGACCCTTCAGGGTGGTGTAGTTGGGTGTCTTAGAGGCTTGGAAAGCCACACCCAGGAAATCTCGTGACCCACGGACCGCAGCCCAGACAGGCAGCACATTGTCACCTCGAATCCAAGCCTCTCTCCTGTGGGACACAGCGGGGGCGTGAGAGGCGGAGCTCATCCCAAACCCACAGCCTGGTGTCTCCAGCCTGGTTTGCTGAGAATGTGCCCTTTGAGCTCGTTGCTGAAAATGTCACCTTCTAAAGATCTGTGTCAGGGAACTAATTTTATCAAACCTCAGATCCAGTCCTCTGCGGGGCTGCTCCAGGCACTGAAATGCTGCAAAGCAGCCCTGCGTCATTTTCCACATCTCTGTACAACCAGCTATGACAACAAGGACACTCCAGCTCCACGACAAATCAGACACGGGGTGCACCCAACCTGCCCGGCACGAGAGGAGGAGATGCTTCCAGAAGAGAATTGGAGTGAAGACATGAAAGAGGAAAAGGAAGAACATTCTGGGCAGAGCTAAATGTGCATGCAAAGACTTCTGGAATGTTCCAGAAGCCGCCAGTATGTCAGAATAACCAGAGCACATGGAAGGACTTCTTAAATGCCACCACCAGTTTCTGACTGGTAGAAACAGGCAGTGCTTAGAAACAGCTGTAATTCAAAATCACCCGGTTTATTTTTAATTGCTGGAAACTGCCACTCTCTTCTTTTTTTCCCCCTTGGGCCTGTATGTGAAAGTCTTTACCAGCTTGGTCTGTGATTCACACACCTGGCAGCAGCCCAAATGGGGCAGACTCTTCTGTTTAAGAGATGGACATGCTCGTGCTGCACAGGGGAACGTGAACGTTTACCTGACATTAGCTCACACCCGACACAGGATCGTGCATAGGTGTTGGGAGAGAAACCAGAACTGTGGCTTTCAGGATGGCGATGAAAAGTGGGCTCAAAGACTGCAGTGAGATTTGAGGTGCGTATTTGTCGGGAAAGACCATCAATGCTACCCTGGGCAGGCTCAGACACCTTCCAGGCACGGGACTGGCAGGGTACCCCATCTCGCCTTCCCATGTGTGGAACATTGTTTCTCCCAAAGACGGCCTCCGTGCCTCCCACCCCACGTGCCCCCCTTGCAGTGTGTCCTTACCTCCCTTCTGATCTAGCAGAAGAATCTGTGCCCTGTTCCCCCGGGACCTGGGCAGCTCCTGGTGCTGCCTCCACCCGTTGAGTACAACGGAAGTGATGCAATGTGACTTCCGAGGCTGGGTCAGAAAAATGCTTTGCTGTCCTGGAACCTCACTCTGGGGACCCAGCCACCACGCCGTGAGGAAGCCCAGGCAGTGCAGCCCATGGAAAGGTCCATATGGAGGGAAACCGAGACCCCTGAACCTCTGCCCAAGCTGATCTAGCTCCCTGATGACAGCCTGTACCACCTTACCAGCCCGTGAGTGTGCCATCTTGAAAGCGGACCCTTCAGGACTCAGTTGAGCGTCCTAGATGATGCTGTCTCCAGCAGAGATGAGCTGTCTCCCCTGAAGCCTGCAGACTGTGAGCAAAATAAATAATTGTTGCTAAGTTACTAAGTTTTGTGGTGGTTCATTACACAGTAATAGATAACTGATTTTGATATTAACTTCCTTCTTAACACAATAACATCTCCCAATCTGCAAACTCTTCTTACAATTTGACACTGAGGGTCCTCTGTCAAGTGACAGGATCTATGTTCCCTCTGTTTGGACCTGGGTAGACTTGTGACCATGGCATAAATGACATTCTATGACTCCCAACGCTAGGTTATAAAAGATGATACACCTTCCGCTTGGTTCTCTGGAGATGCTCATCCTTGAACCCAGCGGCCACGCTATGAGGAAGCCCAACTAGCCCATGCAAAGAGACCACAGGGAAAGGTCACATGGGTGTGTTCCAGCCATCAGCCCAGCTGAGGTCCAGGTCAACAGTCAGCACTCAGTGCCAGACACACAAGTGAAGGTGACTCTAGATCTTTGCTGCCCAATGTGGTAGCCATTAGCTCTATGTGGCCATTTAAGTTTAAATGCGTTGAAATTAAATAAAGTTTCAAATTCAGTTCCTCAGTTGCACTAACCACATTTCAAGTGCTCAAAGACCACTACATTGGATAGTGCTGTTCTAGATGCTTCCAGGGCCTTGCTATTGCATCACCTCCAGCTTCTGATGCTTTCCGGCTGAGGCCCAGGACGTGGTGGGCAGCAGAGACAAGTTGTCCCTAAGGATCTGTGTCTTAATTCCTGACCCACAACACATGTGAACGTAATAAAATTATTGCTTCCTGTCTTGCAGTTTTGGGGTGACTTGTTTTGCAGCAGTAGACTCTAGAACCCCGCAGGAAGGCATGCCGGGCTTAGGCACGGCTGCATGAACACGGCAGTGCCCCGGGGAGGACCCTATTCTCTGCCCCCTGGAATACTTATAAAGGAGTTGGAAGGGAGCAGGAATCACTTGGGCAAGGTTATTGCCTCGCTGGTGTGTGAAATATCCTGTTCTCAGACGCCAGCTGCCTGGAGAGCTTGTACATTAGCATCGTTTCAACTGGTGGCCTTCGAGCCCTCCCTGCTGAGCACCTAACGGGGGGTGGGGGGTCGTCCAGTGCACAGGCTGGTTTGTCTCTGCCCCATTTAGTCTCCAAGTGATTCTTTTTTGGTGACTTTTAGACAATAATAGGAATATACATAAATTTCAACTTGGGCGGAATAAAAATCACATATATTTTATAAATAGGAAGGCAGCCGCTATGACCAAAATGTTTCTTGGGCAATAAAAATGAACACGTATGAACACTTTCTCTCTAAGATGCATTCTATTTGGCCATTAGAAAAGCAGTCATTTGGGGTAAAAAGAGTAAAAAGAGGTAAAGTAAAAAGTGGAGTAACAAAAGCTATCTATTTGGAGTCAACTTTACTAGGTAGGAGTAAAGTTCAGGTCTAGGATAGCTACCTTTTTGGCAGCTCTTTTTTCCTTTGTTAATAATTCCTGCCCACCCAGAAGGTGCAGTGACCTAAAGAAGATGGGTCGTCTGAATATGGTGGCTACTGAAGCCCTTGGGCCATTCTCCGGTGTCAGAAAGGACGAGTCACAGGACCACTAAGACGGAGGGAGTGACCGGGCCCAGGAACGATGGCGGTGTTTCCACTGCTTGTCCTTTACAGTCATCTAGAACCCTGGCCCAAGCTCGTAGAGCCCAAACATGAGGCAACAAACAGCCTCTGTGTTTCATGTACGTTTAATTCCTGGACTTGGTAAAGAAGGAATCAAACATGCCAGTACCTCTGAATATACAGTTACCCCTTGAACACCATAGGTTTGAACTGTGCAGTTCTACTTATACATGGATTTTTTTTCAATAAATACACTGGAACATTTTTTGGAGATTTGCAGTAATTTGAAAACTCTTGCCTAGTCTAGAAATGCTGAAAAAATTAAGAAAAAGTTAGGTATGTCATGAATGCACAAAATACATGTAGATACTAATCTATTTATGTGTTAATTGACTTAATGTCATGGGTAAGGATTCCAGTCAACATTAGGATATAATTGGTTAAGTTTTTGGGAAGTTAAAAGTTATACACAGATTTTCAACTAAACAAGGGATCAGTGCCCCTAACCCTTGAGTTATTCAAGGGTTAGCTATATATATGTATATATGTACACACACACATATAATACATATATGCCTATATATCACAAATTTTGAATATTTTTATATAACAGAAATTATATTATTAATATTTAATCAATATATTTAAATAATGAAAATAATTTATAAGAGTAAGATATGTTATATCAATATATTATACATATAAACAATAATTTATATTAATTTAATACAATAATTGATAAAATATATTAAATTAAATACTATATATATAAATATGATATATATTCAAAGTGTAGATATATGATATATTGCCAAAGTGTATATAAAATAGTCAAAGTATATACACATATATTTTATATATGTACACACACTCTGAAATAATTTCAATAAACATTTCACAAATCTTTGTGGTTACTATTTTCTTTAGAAAAGGGACCCTCAAACAGGCCTGGGGCCTGTTTTTGCCAATAAAGTTCTATTGGGACACAGCCACCCTGGCTTGTTTACGCGCTGTCTGTGGCGGCCTCTGAACCGTAATCGCAGCGCTGAGCTGTCAGGAGGGAACCACGAGGCTCACAGAGCCACACGCATTTACTCTCCGGCCATACAGAAAAGTTTGCCACCCCTGCTTTAGGATACGGTCACGTACTAGCTTTACACAATGAGTGTGTCTTTCATGTCACACCAAGTGACGGGCACCCCCAGAAGCTGGCATGTGCGAGACATGCTCAGGGTCTCCTTACAGCCGTGTGTCAGTGACTCGAATCCCTGCTGGGAAAACCCACACTGAAGATCACGGAGCGTGTCCTGCCTCGCTTGCAGGATTTAGGTGAACCTAAGAACTCTTTCTTCTCGGAGGTGAGGTGTGCAGTCAGTGAAGCCATCTTCCCCCCACACTTGGAGCCCCTGGTCCTGCAAAAGGGGGCGAGGGGAATTGACCTTTGACACGGCTTCCAATTTCCATTAAGCCCCTCGGCGAGGCAAACAGAGAGCAAACGTGTTTCTCAGCCAGAGCTCAGGTTTACGCTCAAGGATGACGCAGTGGCACAGCACCTGGAAACCTTGGGCCATGCAAGAGCGAGCATTCACAGAGATACTGCGGGATTGCCTTCTCCTGTGTTTTCCCCCCAGACTTATTCAGAAAATCGATGACTGCAAAACGACTTAGATGCCAATGGGTGCGTTTATTTAGGATATTCCTGTTCCTTCTCCTCTCCTTCCTTCTTTCTCCCCACAATTCTCAAACCAGGTTTGGCAAAGAAAGTAAAAGAACCCTTCATTCACCTGGACAAGCAGGGCTGGGCACAGCGAGGTGCAGGTGCCAGTCCAGGCCCCCGGGACGCAGAGGCCATCCCTGGCCGCCTGGAGCTGGGGTTCCAGGCCCTGTCACACCCCCCTCCCTCTGGCGTTGGCCCCAGACCCTGTATTGCAACTCGATGCGCTCTTACGAGCATAAAATACCCCGCAGAATGTCCCCTTCAGAACTTATAAAGAAGGTCAGACAAGAAAATAAACTAGGATGGTAGAGATAATGTATTCATTTATTAATATTTCTTCCTTTCTTTCTTGGTTAATCCATGTTTGTTGCAGAAAAATCAAACAATAAACTCAACAGAAAGATGAAAAAAGGAAAGTAGCCCACAATCCCATCCTCTGGCAGAGAGCCCACTGCAAACATCTGAAGGTTTTTTCTTCTGTGTTCATTTCTATGCAAATATGTGTGCAGTTTTTATAAGACTAGGATTACACCGTACATATGGTTCTGTGATCTCTTTCTCTCAGTTAAAATATATCCTATTTTCCATGTAATTTTATTGTACTTCAGATGAACTTTCTAACCTGAGCTGAAGAAAACAGGATGAATAATCAATGCTGTTTGAGTTACTTGCTTATGAAAACTTTTGAAGTTGTAACTTTTTTTTTCTTTTAGAGACAGGCTCTTGCTCTGTCACCCAGGATGGAGTGCAGTGGTGCAATCACAGCTCACTGCAGCTTCAAACTCCCGGGCTCAAGTGACCTTCCCACCTCAGCCTCCTGAGTAGCTGGGACTCCAGGCATGTGCCACCATACCCAGCTAATTTTCTTCCTTTCTTTTTTTTTTTTTTTTTTTGTAGAGATGGGATCAAGCTATGTTGCCCAGGCTGGTCTTGAACTCCTGGCCTCAAGCAATCCTCCCACCTTGGCCTCCCCAAGTTCTAGGATTACAGGTGTGAGCCACCATGCCTGGCCAGAAGTTGTAGCTTCTTATGCAAGAGGCACTGGATATATAAACATATTACCTGAAAAGGTATCATTAATGAAAGGATTTAAATAGGTTCAGCAAGAAAAGACAGTATGTGTCTCTAAAGGACGTTATCTCCGTGGCTGGGCCAATTCTAACCAACACATTGAAATGTGAACCAAGAACCATGGCTGTAGCTGATGGAAGCAAAAGGCAGTGTATTTATAGCAAATGTTGTCTCCAGGGTCTCTTTATTAAAATTTAGGGAATTTTGGCTGGCTTTCATGGGGTTAAGGCCTTGGCATTTGGGGGTGGGGGTGGGATGTAGCAATGGTTATTGGTTGCTGTGGACTGAATGTTTGGGTCTGCCAAAATTCATTTTTTGAAGCCCCAATCCCCAATGTGATGGTGTTTGGAGATGGAGCCTGTGGGAGGTAATTAGGTCATGAGGGTGGAGCCATCATGAATGCGATTAGTGCCCTTGTAGGAAGAGACACTAGAGCGCCCTCTCTCCCACCCCGCCACTAAGTGAGGACGCGGCAAGGAGGCATCCGTCTTCAAACCAGGAAGAGAGCCCTCACCAGAACCTGACCATGCTGTCACCCTAACGTCAGACTTCTAGTCTCCGACATTGTAAGAATTACCTACAGTTGTTTAAGCCACCCAGTCTGTAAAATTTTTGTTTGCCTGAACTAAGACAGTGGTAAACGAAGAGGGTAGATGGGGAGAAAGGACCTAGGTGGGTTTGCACCTTACATTTGTGCATGCTGAGTGTACACCGCATGGCTCTGCAGACTGGGGGGCCCCCAGACCTCCCCTCAGGTTCCATGATTCATCATAAGGGCTCACAGAACTCAGGAAAGATGTTGTACTCACGGTTACAGTTTATTACATCAGAAGGATAAGACTGAAATCAGCAAAGGGAACCAGCTCGGAGGGCAGGTCCAGGATAGACCCGGCACAAGTCCTCTCCCAGGGGAGTCACACAGACAGCACTTACCCCTCCGTGCAACTGTGTATGACAACATGCATGGGGTATGGCCAGACAGGGACGCTCGCCAGAGCCTCGGGGTCCAGAGCTTTTACTGGGGGTCAGATACACAGACATGGCCAACCACTTGTGTGGCTGAACTTGGTCTCCAGCCAGAGGTCAAGCTGATGTTGTGTGACCCAAAGCCTTCACTGTCAATCACGTTGCTAGACTACGTGGCGTGACCCAAGGCCCCAGGTAAGCAAAGACATTCTTACCAGACAGGATGTTCCAAGGGCTTAGAGGCTACCTCCCAGGAGCCAGTTAAAGGCCAGACTTTTAATGTGCAGGGTTTGGACAACCAAGACCTGCTGAGTTAACCCTTCACTGCACAGGTCCCTTTCCCGATGGTCACTTAGTCATCAACTGTGCTTTAAACTTCTTGTGTGTCATCCCTGCTGCTGGCTTTGAGCTCGGCCCAGAGCTGAGGTAGCGGATGAAGGGTGTCTTTACGGGGTTTCCTTTCCGCCCAGTGCTTGTCTCATCTTGCTCTTGAATGGAAGAAACTGAGATGGGATTTATTTATGGCAGAAGATGCTGCTGCTCTTCCTGACGCGCTGATAGTCAACGAACAGATAGGAAAACAAACAACAACAACAAAGGAATGCTAGCTAAATGCAACTGGAAAATCTTGGATTGTGATCAAAGTGTAAACAGCTGCTAAGGATCTAATGGAACCCTGCAGAACTGGTGCTGTTCAAGTTCCCTAGGTACTTGCATGGCTTAATGAGTACAAGTGTAGGCTAATAGCTCAATGAAAGTTCAGTTAATGTGAGGAATTATGACTATGGTTTTGGGGAATATGATTTTCTTTTTCTCAGGATGTTATTATTCATACTTGAGTATTACAGTGTTTCAAATCATTACTGGGGTCCCTGCAAAAAGTGCTATTAACCATCACAAATACCCTCCCAAGGTAGCTTGAAGAGTTATGCTTGACAAATACCCTCGAAATGAAGAAAGAATCCAAACACGCACACCCCCTTTCCTAAGCCGCACACATGGGCCTGTGGAATTAACCACTCAGCGCCAGACTTTTTTTTTTTTTTTTAAAGCACCTTGTAGGCAACACACACATAAAAAGATGACCAACCTCATTAGCAATCATGGAAATGCAAGTGAAAGGCACACTTACCAGGTGGGCGACATGGAGAAAGGCTGACTCGAGGACACGCTGGTGAGAACGTGTATCAGGAGGAAGACTCACCTGCTGCCGGAGACGGTGAAAATCAACACGATGACCTTGGGAGGCGATTGACACTACCTGGTGCAGTGGATAACGCCCACACTCCATCAGTTAGCAATCCACCCAGGTGCAGATCCCAGAGAAAACTGTGTACTTAACGATTGCAAAGACGTGTTTGAAATCGCTCACGGCAGTGTTATTTGTGGTGGCAATAATGAGTCCTCTGTCACCAAGACCCTGGGCAAACATACCGTGGCGCAGCACACGACGGAGTCCCATCCGGTGGTGCCTGTCGGTGCAGACCCCAAAGCTTCTGACTGCTAACCTTTGTGGCTTTTGGATTGTGGGGGTTTTCTCTGGTCACAGGAGACAGACCAACCTTTGCTGAAGCCCCCAGAGCAGTCTTCAGATAATGACCGGTGGAAGTCGGTGGATGAGTAACCCCAGTCTGCCACTCCCCTGAGCCCGGTCCTCTGTGGTCTCCACACCACGCCCAGGACTGGCTGCCTTCCCCTCACAGCTGATTTCCCTTTTCCTTCTCAGGCCACCCCAAACAACCTGGGCTCCAGTCTTTGTCTCCGAGTCGGCTTTTGGGAAAACGCAGGCCAAGACCTGTCTTGCAAGAAGCTCTCTTTGGGAACATTCCAGCGATCCTTGGGAAAGCCCCCCACGGTGTTGCCATCCCTCCATGAACAGCGAGAAGAATTGTCTCTTTAATTACCTCGTTTCTCTCAGCTGGCTCCACTCTGCCTTCTCTGTAGCTTGTAAGAAGAGGAAGGTTCCACCTCTGGGAGATGGTCTCCCTGTCTACGGAGCTGTGGACTGACCCCCACGCTGCTGTCATCAGTTCCCTGACAGCTCGTCAGACTCACTCACCCGTCTGCCCAAGCGGAAGGAAAGTTTCCCCCCAAAATGCCTCTGTTAACTCCCTGCAGGTTCTGTTGCTCACGCACTTGTGTGCCGGAGCTAACTGGAGTTGTTTCTAAACAGAAATACGTGATTTCACAAAAACACACTTTATCTTTTGATAAAGAACCTTGTTATATACTTGTCTCCCCGCATGGTCACATTGGAGAAGGTCGTGCTATGCCACAGATTAGGGAGGGGTATCCAGTACGGTTGGATGATTGATTTTCGAATTAAAACCGTACACGAATGGCCTATTGCAAGTACCTGAAGATGGATGGGATCGATACCATATTTGTAATTTGCTTCGTGGTAGTAAGGAGTCAGATGAATTAGAATAAACATGAAGCAAAATAAAAATTAGTAACCCTGATTCTGTCTACAGCAAAAGCTATAATCATTCTAGCTTGAAATCGGTCATTTTAACTGCAAGCAGGACAAGTCCTGAAAAAGGACTTTGAGACTCAAAACTAGGATTTGGTGAGGTTAATTGCTAGAATGTTCTATATCTTTTTATGTTACCTTAAATCTCTTCTGGAACACGAAGGGTTACAAATGGGTTATAACCATTTAATTTTTCGTTTTGTTTTTGGTCCAAACAAGGAAAATTTTGAGGTTGAAAAGGGATGCTAAAATATAAATAATTATAAAAATATTTATATTGGCTGACAAATTGGTTTCATTCTGTTCGTGGACCTATAAAATAGTTCTTTCAAAAACTGTCTTCAAAAAATAAATATATTTAACAACCAAAATCTATATGCATTAAAGGAAAAATCATTTTATATTGTTTCTATTGACTATCTGACACTAGGTACTAACATAAGAAGAATAATTATTCTTGGTGGTGGTTCACATATTTCTCTGTTTCTTGGCTATATATACTTCTAATACATGTCACTGGCATTTTTCTGAAAAATGAAGCTTTTCAATATTGTGCTATGTTACTTTTCATAAAACTGCCTGCAGTATTCTTCAAAGTGGCTTTTATGGCTAATGAATTTGAAGATGTGACACCTTCAATTGATTCTTTTCAGTCAGTCATAATATTTTAAATTATAAAAATACTTCTCTCTACAGATGCTGAGGTATCTGGTAAGTTCACAACAATTCTGATAAATGGAGGTTATTATCAATTTTATTACTTTTGTGTTAAAATGTGTAAATATTTCAGTCCAAATTTTTATAGATTCCATCTTTTTGCTTCCATTCAGAATACCTTCTGTTGAAAAATATTCTTATGAATCAAAATTCATGAAATAATTTTCTTTTATTTATGATTCTTTCGAGTGTTTTGCTAATCAGGGATGCTGGGAAACTGTAGGTACTGGGTATCAATTTATCAAATGATAAATAGGAGCTACATCAAAAGATTTTTCCCACACATCTAGATATCATCAAACACAATTTTAGAAGTTTAAAATTAAATCATGTACGTGGTTTGAGCTCACGTCAATTAAGTTGTTTACTTCCAGGCTTGCTTTTGTGGGGACAAATTTCAATACCTTCCTGATTGCAGACTTTATTTCCAATAATTACATTTTGCGAAGCATTGAAGATCTTTTGGTACTCCATGATTACTTTAATTAAAAATTTCCAAGTGATTTGAAAAAAAATAATGCATCCAAAATTTGGAAGACTCATTTACCAAAAAAAAAAAAGTCACTATCATTGTAGGATACTTAATTTAAATAGCGTTCTATTTAAAAGTGTTCAAAGGCTCAAACATTTCTAAAATGCATTGATGATGGGAAGCAAAGAGAAAAAGCGTTCATGTTTTAAAAATTTACCATCAACATCATTTAAATAATTTTGTAGTTTAGTCACTTTTTGTATAAATAAAATATTTATAGATTGTGGCAGGCACAGCTTCTGTTTCTATTGGTAGAACGCTGCTGCATATTTGGAAATGATTGTGTGTGCAGCACTAGTCCAAGTATACTTTTTGTTCCATAGATTTTATAATTTAGTAAGGAAGATGTTTTTACCTTGAC
>RJWJ010041452.1:0-13476 GCA_004363605.1 Indri indri | reverse complement strand
AAAAAAAAAATTAGCCAGGCATGGTGGCGCATGCCTGTAGTCCCAGCTACTCGGGAGGCTGAGATAGTAGGATTGCTCGAGCCCAGGAGTTTGAGGTTGCTGTGAGCTAGGCTGACGCCACGGCACTCGCCCCAGGCAACAGAGTGAGACTCTGTCTCAAAAAAAAAAAAAAAAAAAAATCAGATGGATTACAGAGGGCTAAAGACGCCTAAAAGAGCTCCTGTCACCTCGAGGTGTGTGCCCTTACTGGCCACCATAATTTTCAGAGGGACCAAACAGGGCTCCAGATCTGCTCCACTGCCTTCTTTGAATCCAATTTAGTGGCTCCTTAGGCTGTTGTAGCTCATTCCCTGGGCCAAGGATGAGTGAAGTGGGGAAAGAGGTAAACTGTCTGCGCATGCACACCGTGACTCAGCAGGAGGCCTGGCCTGTAGCCACAACACACCAGCCTCAGGGCAGCTGGAATGCAGTGGATACATACTTGCGGGGGGCAGAGGGCTTGCAGTGGTGTGCCGGAGTCAGCTCACACAACTGTGCACATCACTTCCCAACTATGTGTTTAATGATGTCATATTGGTAGCTTTAATCAGCCCCAAGTGGGGAGTATTTAACGCTACAGAAATCAGCAAATGCCTTAAATCAGGGTTTGGGGTTTTTTTTTTTTCTCTTGAAAGCCAGTTGTAAGATGGTTTGACGTAATTATTCTTCACACTGTCCTTTGCTTTATATAGCATGGCATGACAATTTTGGGCTCTTCTAAGTGAAAAGGAACAGAACTGAATTCACATCTAACATGACAATGGTACAATAACAGAAGACCCTCACTATTAGCTGATTTGTATTAGCATTCCAGCTGAGACATAAAGTCCAAACCAATCACTGCTCAGCTCCTAGGTTTTGTTCTCTCAAAGATTTCAACTGGGGGCCTACAAGTATACTTCTAAATTTCACTGAGAAATGGCATTCCCAGGGAAGTGTCTGTGGGCCAGGAGCACCATCAACATTTAAGGGTGATAACCACATGTCCCACCTCCTACCTCCTCTGGAAAACCTCAAGGCATCCACATCTCCTCCACTCTTGGCCTCACCAACAGCTGCTAACAGGGCATTGACAGAGGACCATGCTACCAAATGTCTCCAAGGTCAGGAGTTATTTTCTGCTAGAGACAATGAGCTATTATGATTCACTCTTCCAATGTGTTAAGGGGCAAAATAATAGTATCCAGACTAGAAAAAACAAAGGTGGGAGGGATTCCCCAAGCAAAGGCACACACACCCCACGATATGATTCCGTCCTCATTCTCCAGTGACCACTGTCTGGCGCAGGGGCACCAGGCAGGCTGGACCTGTGGTGCAGAAGCTGGCTTAACTTCTGTTGACCAATGGAGCTATCCAAGAACTGAGCAAACCCCCTCTGGGGTAAACAGATGAGAAGTCACCTTGCATACAAGGAGAATTAACTGGGTTCACAAAATAACCAGATCACCAGGGCCCTTGCATTTCTGGTGCCAGATCCTACTCCAAAGGGATTACTCCTCAAATGACTTTTAGATGAGCAAGCTATATTCAACCTCTGCCCTGCATTCCAACCACCATCTTGATTCTTAGCTTATTTTTACTTGCAAATGGCAGAAGTGATGGGGCCAACACACTGAAAAGATCAAAATAAAGTGGGGGTTTTTGTCTTCCTAGAAATAATCCCTGGAACCTGCCCTGTGTCCACCACTAGTCTGTGAGTTTAGTGATATTTTATGTGATACTTCTTTCTTTAAGCAAGTCAAATTTAGCAATGGGGCTTGTGATATTTCTGGTTTCCTGATCTCTCTCCTCTTCAAATAAATGCAAGTATACACCATGGTAACAAATCATTTACTTCCCCACTCTCAAACACAAGGATCCTGGAGACTCTTTGCTACTCCCCCATAAATTCTGCACAAGAAAGCAAGTGTGTGGCTCACACCCATAATCCTAGCACTTTGGGAGGCTGAGGCAGGAGGATTGCTAGAGGCCAGGAGTTAAAGACCAGCCTGAGCAAGTGCAAGACCCACCTCCACAAAAAATACAAAAAGCTGGCGTGTTGGTGAGTGCCTGTAGTCCCAGCTACTTAGCAGGCTGAAGCAGGACAATCGCTTGAGCCCAGGAGTTCCAGGTTGCAGTGAGCTATGATGACACCACTGCACTGTAGCCTGGGTGACAGAGTGAAACTCCGCCTCAAAAGGAAAAAAAAGGAAGCACGCGAGTGTGAGTGTGTGTGTGTGTGTGTGTGTTTAGGGAGTGTTTCAGGTCCCGAGAAACAGCTAGGGTCTGGGATAAGCTTAGATGACAGTAGATCACAATAATTATCTTCATCATTTATATAAAACATTTGCTATTAGTTACTTGCTGTGAATGGCCAATTGCTTCTCTTCTAAAAAAAATCTGATTGTCATTTCTGAAGTGAGAAGAGAAGTGGAATGGATACATATGTGGTAGTTAAAGAAATTAAGGGACATGAAATTGCCCAGCCATGGCCTTCTCTTCTAATGATGACTTTAGTGTTCAAATGGTATTGTGGCAAGATGTGCCACCAACTTCATTAGGAATAGTGAATCCAAGAAGAATTTAAGCACAAGAGAAAGTGGCTTCTAAACATAAGTCTTTCTGTTATTAATACAAGATCCAAACTGGGTTAGGTTTCCTATTCCGTTTAGTCTTGTTTTTAACTGGCTCTGATGCCACATCCTGGTGAGTCCACTGGGGAGCAGGCATGGTTTAATCTCTACCATTAAAAGGATGATTTAAGCAGCTCAATCCCAGAGGCTGAAAAGATCAGGCTGATTAAGGAGAATCAAGTGTATCAGACTGAACCCAAACATCCAGCTGAGCTGGTCCTGCTTTTGGAGAAGAAAAAAACATACCATGCTGGAAATGAGGGTGTCAGGTATCCAGCATACAAAGCAATTCAGAAGAAAGATGGAAGATTAGAGCCGATCTGTTAGCGTCTTTTATTTTCTCAGTTGTTATAGGACATGCCCTTGGAAACACTCCTCAGGATACATATGAATATCACATCCTGCTGCCTCTAATTTAAAGTGTCCGTGAAACAGTTGTCTGAAATGCCCTTAGCAGGTTATAATTTCATACACTGGCTACAGACAGGCAGCATATGCAGATGTATTCCTGGGAAATGTTGACCATAAATCAAATTTTTCTAATTTAAATCCTTTTTAAATCTTTAGGGTACTTATTATTTGAAAGAATTAACCTTAAATCTCTTGATAAAGTAAAGGATCTTCTGTTAAAGAATCACTTCCAACTGACTTTACGTCAGTTTTGATTTATGTATACTCATTGACTTTATGTCAATTTTGATTTCCGTATACTCGGCCCTCCATATCTACTGGTTCTGTATCCATGGATTCAACCAACCGATAATTTCAGGAATATTTTCCTGAAAATATTCAGGAAAAAAAATAAAACAAATAAAAAATATAGTATAACAACTATTTACATAGCATTTACATTGTATTAGGTATTACGGGTAATTTAGCAATGATTTAAAGTATATGGGAAGATATGCATAGGTTATATGCATATACTACACAATTTTATGTAACAGACTTGAGCATCCTTGGATTTTGGTATGGGGGAGTCCTGAAACCAATCTCCCATAAATACCAAGGGACGACTGTATTGAGTTTGCTTAAAGAAGGGTACAGCTTTCTCTGCTACACAGAGAAGAGATTTAATATAAAAGTAATTCTATGCCTAACGTGCATTTAGCTACATCTAACAAATACTTGAATTCAAATTCTCCTTGATACACTTTTTTTTTTTCCCTATTCACTTACTCTCCTACTTCCCTGCTGAATCCTTGATACACTTTTGATCATGTTTCACTTGAATCAGTGGCCTCCTTAGCTCATTCAAGTCTGTGCCCTTTCTCTCTGGTTTCCACTACCTGCCAGAGGCAGTCAGATGGCTTCGGTATTACCTACCTTTTGGTATCAAATGAAGACACAAAAACCACATTCACAGTATTCTACATTCTTTTCCCTCTTTGAACCTCTTCTGACCCATTCAGGTCTCAGGCCTACCTCACAGAACACCCAGGGTACCCTCAATTCCCTCACACGGTCTGCTTTTACTCTGAGACTAGGAATGTCTCAGATGACTAATCCCTATACAAAGAGAGACCAATCCAAGGCTGCCATCACAATCACACTTAGAAAAAAAGAAATAGGAAGAAAGGTGGGAGGTGATGGCCACCTCCAGTCTCGTGTGACCACAGAGGCTGATTTCCAGCTGCCAATTCCCCTTCCATCTGAGAAAAGGGTCCTGGGGAGAAGCCAGGCATAAATCATATTACTAGAGCTGCTCTGCATTCCAAAGGGTGTCTTCTTCCTAAGCGTGATTATAAAGAAAATGACATCACCACTCTGAATCACAGGCTGAAAGCCAAATTGGGTTTTGGTTGATTTTTCACAGAAACACACATAAGGTGGTAGCTGGAATATGTGTGCCTCTGAGGTTTGCTTATCTATCAGTCAGCTGATACTGGTACCTCTTCTGCCAAAGGTAAGCACAACCACATATGCCACCAGAGGTGACTGGATAGCTAGGTAATTAAGCTTTAAAATAAGATCTCACTTTTACATATCGAGTACCTCAATTTAGTTTGTATAGTAAGCTCATCACACAGTTCCAGCCCCGCTTCCCAATACAGAATTACATCATTGTTTATATAGTATTAAAGGCTTAGGAAATTTTCTTAAGGCTTGTCTTACACAAAGCATTTTATGCTGCTGCTGCTGCAGCTACTACTACTAACAGAAAACTATGTATTTTGTTCACTTCACATAACAAAATTCTTGCTCACCTACTCGGCCATTTCTGGTCTATAGCTTTCAATTAGGCTTCACAGCCTTCTGAATCATGGCACCAACTTGAATCAACACTGCATACTGTTTCAAAAAGGGATGAATTACTTGCTTTTCTTTTTCTAGAAATGCACATTTGTAACATCCCTCTACCCCACTCCTCAGTCCCCTTTTTGTATTTCTAAGCAGCTCTGAGGCTAAATTTGGATTTCTTGGCAGAGTGAGGAATTGCTATTATTAGTCCACACTGCTTTCTGAAGCATACCTCCAATTTGGGGGTATTCCTGACTATACTAGGAGTCTCTCTCTCTCCCTTTCTCTCTGTAGGGTGATCTTGAAGGCACATCATAGGAAAACTGACTCTCCTTACCACCCCACACCCAACAAGCCATACTGCCAACAAATAAGGAATAGCCAAAACCAAAGTCTTTGGGAAGAGACAAAAATTCCATTACCCAAGAAACCACTTGGTGAAGATGCTCAGAGAAGCTCTGATTTGCTCTTATGCCCTGCCCCTGCCCCTGCTCCCAATTCCTCCCCCAAAAACACCCCACCTGTGGAACCAAATGTTTCTCCTTAAAGCCCATCAACACATAGATTGATTGTGACTACCCAGCCAGGGCTAGCTCTGCGCTACATACTGTACCATTATTAGCTATGAGGCAAGCCCTAGACAGATACTGTCTCCCTACCCCCGCAAATACAGGCAGAAAAAGACCATGAAGCTTGCTTTCCTTGGATTTAAACCTTATGTTCAAAAAACATAATAAAGGTGCTTGTACTTGTGTTGTCTTCTCTCCCCCACCAGCAGGAATTTTGACATTTTGGAGGTACCAATCAGAACAAAACTGGAAAGGAAGGGCCTTGTTTTCAAAACATACTGCCAGCTCCTCTGCAACTATTTCTTCCAGGAAACCAAGCCTCCACCTCCTGAGTTTTTCACTGGAGCCAGGGAAGCTGAAAATCCCATCCCCCACCCAATGGGAGCTAAACTTCCAGCCAGCCGCCACCCCCCTCCGGATACAAAACACCAAGAACACTGACTGGGAAGAACATCCGGCTCTTATCGAATCCCTAGTTAGGGCTCTACTAGGATTCCTTTTAGAAAGTTAGGGGCAGGCCAGAGGAAGCTGGGAAACATGCTATAGAAACAGGATTGCCATAACTCAAAGAAACCAGACACCCTGCACACACCACCCCACCCCCAGGCCAAAGTGGAGGAGCCTGATCCAAGACCTAGCTCTTGCCCAGGCCCTGGCAGCCAGTTGGCTCCTCTCTCCACCTGCCTTTCAAAGAGTCAAGCCCCTCAAATTACCAACACAATAAGCCAGGGCACTGGAGACACCAAGCCTGTTTTGCCACTTAGGAAGCTGGAAAGAATCTTCAAGTTAAGCTAACTCAACCCCCTCTATTTACATATAAGCACACAGGCTAAGCCAGAACTAGAACTCAGGTTTTTCAATCTCCCGGTGAAGACCCCTATGTGTTGCTCCCAAGTGCTCAACTCTCAGGGCTCAGCCTGAAAAAGACTTGGCATCTAGACCAGCTCAGTCCAGAGGTTTTCCCCTACCCCTGCACTTCATCCTGCCCTCTCATACCTGCCACCAACCCTTAGCACACACAGCCTTTTTCGCCACAGTGACACCTTTTGCACCCAGCGCTACCCAAGCACACATCCACCTCCACCTCCTCAGCTCCAGAGGGCTGAGTTAGAGAAGATGGACTAAAGGAGGCAAAGCAAAGGGAGACAGACACGGAGTCTTGGAAAAGGAAAATCTAACAGTGGAATGGGACTGTAGACAAAGAGGGCTTGGGAGGAAGGGATAATGGGTCAAATAAGACCATAACAAATGGGGAGTGAGTTTTCTCTCTGCAGGCAGGGAAGAAAGGGGAATGGGGGACTAGATAAGAGTCTGAGACTTGAGGGAAGAAAATGGCTAATGGCTGAGAACTGAGTACCTGGAGAATTTCAGAGGCTGTTATAGGGATCTTGGGAACTTCTGGACAGTACCTGAGAGAGAAAGACTACGAAATCCCTGAAGATGATTAGGCCCCTATCAGTGAAGAAAGGGCTGGCACCCGCTAAAGGAATATGACGGGAAGACTGAGGTCTTCTAGGGGAGAGAAGGCAGTGTTTTTCAACCCTGGATGAACATTATAAAGAATTACCTGGGGAGCTTTAAAAATGTATGTTAAAGCCAGGCCACCTAGGGCAATTAAACCAATCTTTGAAAGTGGGGCCCAGGTAATTGATTTTTCAAGTGTGCAGCCAGGGTTAAGAAACATGGAGATACAAGAAAAGGTGAATATTTAAGGATGGTGCTGCTAAGCAAGTGGGAAAGTTAAGAGATCATCTTAGTGAGAAGGGAGCCCAAGGTTGAGAAGAACCTTGAGTGGCAGTTACAGCCCTCTGTAAAGAAAAGCAATAAGGAAGGCTATGTTTGTAAGAGAAACTGAAGTCTGGTTCTGAACAGACCACAACACAATTTAAAGATTTACAGGGAATGGGTCTGTAAAATAATGAGGCCAAGTGAGGGACAGAGGCCATAGGGGTAAATCTGGGGACAAAAGGCCTGGTGTGGGGAACTAATGAGCTTCAGACATGTTTGGAGGGGACAGTAACAAGTCTAGGGAAAAAATGAGGAAGAGAATTAGGTCTAAACTGTAAACAGAAGCCATTCTGATGTATAAAGAGCAACTGGGGTTAAAAATTGTGGGGAATCAGGAAATTATGGAACTGTCAGAGAAGAGTGTTTGGGGCAGAAATATGGGCAATGTTTGAGGGAGCGAAGGGTAAAAAGAGCTACCTTGGAGACAAAGAGTAGCGTAGAGAAACGAAAACTGAGCGACTAATTCTGACTAGTTTGGGCAGGGGGAAGGATAGACAATGCAAGTTTAGAAAACCACTGGTGCTCAGTTTCAGAAAGATGTGCAGCCTTTCTCTCTAATGAATGGGGGAAGACAGGGGTCAGGTTTTGAGAGAAGAAACTGCAAAGGCCCAGTGTCCAGAATATAGAGCCTGATTTGAAGGCATGGGAAACACAGGGAATGGGGTTCACTGGAAGTGGGGCGGCCTGAGTTCTGTGATCTAATCATGGGTAGGGTGCAGTTAAAATGGGAAGGGTAAGAGCAAAGACGAGTTCCAGCTGAGAGGAAGTGTGTTTAGAAAAGTGTTGGGAGGACACCATTAGGGGAACAGGATGGAGCATAGGAATCAAGTCCACAGTATTTGAGAAGTAACAGGAATGACGTTGGGAGGCTGGGAAAATGGGGCCTGACTGGGAGAGGGGAGTGGAAGGAGGAAGGCAGGGAGAAGACGAAGCTGGAGTGAGGGCCAAGGGAGGGCTGGGCATCCGCGTAAGGACTATAGGCCTGAGGAGAACGGGGCAGGGCGATGAGTGGGGTGCTGGGTCCAGCTGAGAGCCCAAGGTGGGAGCCTGACTCGGGGGGAGGCAGTGATAAGAGAGGAGTCTGGCTGGGGAGTGCAGTTTTCTTTAGGGAGGGGATGCGAAGGGAAGGGTTAAGGGACTTACAGGGGTAATAAGAAAAATCTGGAGATGGGAAACAATTTGGGGCATCTGGATGCGGGAGAGCCCGGTCTCGGGAATGGGGCACCGTTCGGCAGAGCTGAAGGGAAAAGGGGACCTGACTGGAAGGCTGGGTCCCACTTTGTGGGGGCTTTAGAGGAGGAGGAGGCCCGGATGAGGGGGATGGGCCGGGCTGGAGGCGGGGGGTGGCTAAAGGACGGAAGGAGGCCCAGCGGAGGGGCCGGGGCTCAAAGTGGGGTGGCCGAAGTGGGGAAGGGACCCGGGGAGGGGCGGATGGGGCGGTTTTGAGGGGGGGGGGGCCGGCTGGAGCAGATGAGAGGAGGATGGGGGCGGGGAGCCTGGGCCGGGCCGTTACCTGTCCTGGGTGTTTATCATCCTCGGCGGCTCTGCTCAGGGTGGGAGGAGGCGGCGCAGGGAGTGGGCAGGTGGATGAGTGGGTGGGTGTGGGGTAGCGCGCGCGGGGCCGATCTCTGCGGGCTAAGTCCCTGTCAGGCCGCGGGCCGAGAGCCCTCCTCCTGCCTCAGCGAGCGCCTGCCTCCAACTGACCCTCCCCGGCCGCCGCCGCCGCCGCCGCAACCGCCCCGCCCCCGAGTGCCTCATCTGCATGGCCCCACCCCAGCAGCGCGTGGTGTCCTGGGAAACTGGGGCCCACAACAAAGGGCAAAGCACGGCCCCGCCTCCGCGCAGGCGCAGCAGGGGCACTAGCCGGCGTGGGGGCGGGGGAGCGTGCGGAGGGCAGCGTTTGGAGTAGGCCGTGGCTAAGGCCGCGGCTGCGACAGCGCGGCCCAAAGGATGCGCTGTTGTTCACGTAGAGTTTTCTCCGAAGATTGACCCAATCTTGTCCTCATCCCTACTTCTTTGCGTGGGGCCGAGTAGACCTATGCTATTTGTAGGCCCTGGAGGATATTTATTAAACAAAACAAAATCGGAAATCCCAGAGTGTTATACACATATTAGCACCATTCGCAGTCTGAATCCAGGCCCACAGACCTCAGTTACCTCAGCTCATAATGCAGATCAATAACCTGTCAGCTGTCAGCTGAGATCAACCATCTTAGCATCCTGAAGACACATCTCAGTGCGTTGTCGGTGGTCAGGGCTCCAATCACTAGCTCACGGTCATTGAAGCCAGATCTCTGTAGACGGTGGTTACAGCCCAGCACAGCAGTCAGGTGGAAGGCATCATCACCAACTTGTTCACAGTCACTTTAGATCACAATCAGTGCGGGTTACTTCAAGCAGTCATGCAAGGTTACCAGTTCATTGACCTCCACTTACTATCCCTCCTGGTCCTTATCACAGATGAGTGCCAGAAAGCACTAACAGTCACTAGTAGTCACTGGTGCACAGACCCCTCGGAGCACAGTCCTTGCAGGTCACAATCACAGTCACCTTAACACAATCATCAAAGGCCCCAACTCTCTGTTCACAGTCAACCCAGATCGCAATCAAGAGAGATCACATAATCTCAGATCACAGTAGGTTGCTGTCACCTCAGATTACACCCCTTCATTAGTCAACAAATGATTACAGAGCAGCTACTTACTATGTGCTTCAGGCATGTGTTCGAGTCCAAGAATACTCAGTGATCAACTAGACAAGGTTCCTGCCTTTGATGTCACAATCTGGTCAGAGGGAGAGACACAGAGGCTATCACAATACAAAGTAAGTAAGTGTTCAATCTGAGGGACACCACAGAGAAAGTAACTAGGGGATTAGGGATGGCTTCACAGAAAGGATGATAATTCCAAGAAAGGATGATACTCCAGATCAGGGGTCACTATGACTTTCAGTTCATAATAGCCCCGAATCACAAAGCCTCACATCGGAGCCACAATTACTCTATTTCACAGACAACATGCTTTTGCTTTTTGGATCATGGGGATGCAGAGACAGAAGAAAGGTTGGAGCTGCCAAGCAAGGCTTTTTCAGCGAAAATTAAAGAGGCAAATGATACCAGAACTGCCCAGATTATTACTAGATATTTGGGCAAGGCTGCCCATGCTCAGGCTGACCTTGTCCCCTCTACTTTGTCCCCTCAGCTATTCCTACCTACCTTTCTAAATTCAAGCCAGGAATGTCCTTACATTAGTACCTAGCAGAACTGGACAATTAACCCTGCCCTGATCCACCTCATGTCATAGTCCCAGAGACCTGGGCAATCCTCCTGGCCCTCAAAAAGAGCTGGGATGGCTAATTTCTGCCAGCCCATCCCTGGACAAGTAACCCTTTGTCCTGAAGGACAGTTTCTGACCAATTGGTCAGCAAATATTGAGAAAACTCACTATGTCAATAATAGCAGTCATTTATTGAGCATGATGCTAAAGCACTCATTTTTACAACAGCTCCCCACCCCCATTTTACAGATGAAGAGAATTCAACCTCAGGGAGGTTTCTTCTGTCAGCTAATATTTATTGAGGGCCTATCTAACACCAGGTAAGTTAATTTGCTTGCTCTAATTCAAAGCTGTTTAGTGGTGGAGTTAGAATTTGGACCCAGGGTTGCCTGCTCCTTGCTTTGTCTGAATTCACACGGTGGAAAAGTCAGAAGCACTCTGCTGCAGCTTGCTGTGTGAAAGAGTGGCCACCCTGACAGCTGCCTGGATAGCAAGTGAAAAATTCACACAAATGGGGGGCCCCCTTCTTCTAAACTGTACTATCCAATATGATAGCCACTGCCCACATGTAAATATTTAAATCTAAATTAATTAAAATGTAATAAAGTTAAAAATTCAATTCTTCATTCCTACTAGCTACATTCCATGTGCTTAATAGTGGCTACAGTGTTGCAGAATACAGATTTTTTTTTTTTTTTTGAGATGGGGTCTTGCTCTGTCACCCAGGCAGGAGTGCAGTGGCCTCATCGTAGCTCACTGCAACCTCAAACTCCTGGCATCAAGCGATCCTCCCACCTCAGCCTCCCAAAGTGCCAGGATTACAGGCATGAGCCACCGCACCTGACCTCAGAATACCGGTATAGAACACTTCCACCATTACAGAAACTTCTACTGGACAGCACCGTATCCATCATTCCCCTATCCCTGTTTACCTCAGTCACAACCACAGGTTCGCGCTCCCTCTCATCCATTGTCACCTGCATCCTTGTCCTCACGCTGGCAATCTGCCCAACCCCGCTCCCAGGGCGAGACCCCATCTCTACTAAAAATAGAAAAAATTAGCCAGCATGGTGGCAAGTGCCTATAGACCCAGCTACTAGGGAGGCTAAGGCAGGAGGATCGCTTGAGCCCAGGAGTTTGAGGTTGCTGTGAGCTAGGCTGACGCCACGGCACTCTAGCCCGGGCAACAGAGCAAGACTCTGTCTCAAAAGTAAATAAATAAATAAAGTATCAAAGCTTTAGTGTGAATACTTGGGTCCAAATTCAGTAGTTGTTAGCTGCTGCAGATTTTTACATAGGACTAAATTATATGATAAACCACTGAAATTTGGAATAATTGAAACTCTTCTATTTGAGTCCACTGTCAGCTGATGATACTGGGGTTTTTTTTCCTCCATTTCTCTTTGCAAATAGAGATGGCACTTTATTATAAAAATAGTTGTATTATTTCAAAATGGTTATTTAAAAAAATAGTTTTGCACCATAATTGCAAAATTATTTTAAGTTCCCCCAAATCACTATTTGTTTATGCATATATTAAAATTTTATTTTAATTGACAAGTAAAAATTGCATATATTTATGGTGTACGACATTTTTTGACATTTGTGTATGTCGTGAAATGGTTAATCGGTGATTAAATCAAGCCATTTAACATATGCACTACCTCACATACTTTTTTTGTGTGGTGAGAACACTTAAAATCTACTCTCTTTAACAATTTGCAAATATATAATATATCGTTATTAACTATAGTCACCATCGTGTACAATAGATCTCTTGATCTCTTAATCACCCTGTCTAACTGAAACTTTGTGTCCTTTAACCAACACCTTACCAGCCCCCCCCACCCTTCAGCCTCTACTGACCACCACTTTACTCTCTATTTCTACGAGTTTGACTTTTTAACACTCCACATATAAGTGAGAAAATGCAATATTTGTCTTTCTGTGCCTGGCTTGTTTCACTTAACATAATGTCCTCCATGTTCACCTGTGTTGTTGCAAATGACAGGATTTCCTTCTTTTTAAGGCTGAATAGCATTCCATTGTGTATATATACTACATTTCTTTATCCATTCACTCATTAAAGGGCACTTCAGTCGTTTTCATATCTCAGCTGTTGTGAATAGTGCTGCAATGAAGATCTCTCTTCAACACACTGATTTCATTTCCTTTGGATATATGCCCAGCAGTGGGATTGCTGGATCATATGGTAGTTCTATTTTTAATATTTTGAGGAACCTCCGTACCATTTTCCGTAAAGGCTGTACTAATTCACCTTCCCACCAACAGTGTGCAAGACTTCCCTTTTCTCCACATCCTGGCCAACACTTGTCTTTTGTCTTTTTGATAATAGTCGCCCCAGTTCTCATGTCCCTTCTTTTCTAGCTTTTTCCATCATCCACCACTATAACCATTCACTTGCCCTGTCTCCTCTTTTGTGCTTGCCTAGCAAAACCCCTATTCTGGTTACATTCAACCGTCTGCCTTCTCAGTGCTTTGCTACAGCAAAATCACAGTACCAGACAGGTTATCGTCACTTCACGTTCATGATCCTAATGGTTAGGACCTAACCTCGAACGGGCTCTCAAGACTGTCTGGCGATTCTTAATGCATTCTCCGTGGTTTGCTTCCCCACGCTCTAGGACTAGTACCCCTAGTCTCTCTCTGCAAAACCTCTGCTCCTCTCATCTCAGCCAATGACCCAGCCTCTTACATTACTGCGGAAATAGAAGCAACAGGAAATGCCCTCTCAGTCCTACCACCACCTGCAAACCCATCTGCCTCTCCACCCACCTGTTTCCCTCCCCTCCTGCTACTCGGAGAAGTGGACACCTCCTTGCAAAAGACGACCCAGTCCCTCTGCAGGACCGAGAGAGCCAACCTCCTACCCCCTTTCGAGAATCTAGCTCCTAAAATCTGTGTCTTCCCCTCTCTAATCTTTATTTTTTT
>RJWJ010041451.1:0-13493 GCA_004363605.1 Indri indri | reverse complement strand
TCTTAAAAAAAAAGGAAAAGAAAGAAAGAAAGACTGTGTTAGTGAGGCTGTGAGGAACAGGAGTGGCATAAACCATTGGCAGGAGCATATCCTGTTTCAATCTATAAGGAAGGTAATTGGGCTTAAGCTATCAAAGTTATAAGCACATGTACCCTTTGGCCCAACTCTTACACTTCTAGAAATTTTTTTATACATACATGCACATAACTAAAAAATTAGGTATAGACAAAATTATATAGTACAGTATTGCTTATAAAAGCAGAGGATCAGAAACAACCTAAATATTATGCTCTAAAAAGAGAATGCATTGATATGAAAAAAAATTTTTTTAGGCTGGTCAAGTGAAGCAGCGGGAGTGGAGAAGGAACAAAGGAACCTGTAACTGGTTGTGATCAATTAGTTGTAAACACCACTGCACTCGGACCAGCCAATATGAAAATATTTTTAAGGTGTGGAACACCGTGCATTAGCTGCTGCCATGGGCAAAAAGCGAGGGAGTGCAGGAGAGTGTACGTGTTTACACTTGTATGTGCATCAACTCTGGAAGGATATACATGAAACCAGGATCACTGGCTGCCCGTGGGAAGGCTGACTTGTGGACAGAAGTGGGAGGGAGACTTCACTGCAAGCCTTCTATATTTTTAAATTTTGGTCTATGTGAATACATTGCCTATTCAAAAAATGATGAAATTTTAAAACTCTGAAGGAAGGCAAGGTTCCAAAATTTTCAAGGCTGATATCACTAAAAATTGGAACAGAGGTCCATGTTAGCCATTCCACTGTAGTGCCTCCCGCCCTGTCAACAGTGGTGTGCACAGATGGCAGTACCAGACATCAAGACCTCTGTTCTATCTGCACTAACTACCTCTGTGGCCTCTGTATATTTCTGGACCTGAGTTCCCATCACGTACACAAGGGGGGTCCCTTCCTGTGCAGACATGCTACCAGTCCCTGTTCCTCAGAAGTGCTGCCTCCAAGCAAAAGGCCAGGGCCAAGAAGGTACCTGTAAAAGGGCACATCAGGATCCTGGACTGTCCCTATCCAAGGCCCCAAAATGCTGACTACCATTTCCCCAACAAAAACCTGCTGGTACCACCACAGCAGCCTGTCAGCAATTACAAACCCAGAGCCCAGTAAAGTCTCAATTAGTCTACAAAGAGGCCTGAGGAGGAGCCAGCTGCACAGAGTGTAAAGCCCACATATGGTGTCTACCCACAGGGTGGCACACTCCTCTGCATCAAGCCCAGGGGCTTGGAGACTTGGTAACACGTGGTCCTAAGGAGAAGGCTGCTGGCTCTCCTACCCAACAGTGACCATTTCCCACAGGGCCCAGTCAAGCACTCTGCCCAGAAGTGTAGTTCCCCAACTTTCTGCTCTCTCCCTGCTCATACCACACACATCCTCCCCCACTTACCACTTTCCAGGGCAAGGCACATCTCTAGGCTACTACCTCCTTTTAAGGCAAGTTGAACATCCCTGGACAAACCCTGCAGAAGGATGCCCCAGGCTGATGTCCTTCAAGCCAATAGTGGGCTTGGCTCAGCAGGCTGGGAAAAGAACCAAATTCTCATCTCTTCCCAGGGAAAGAATGCCTCTGAATTCTCCTCCACGGCATCCAGAAACAGATGGATCCCTGGTCCAATCTTCCGCAAATTCCCTGAGAGGGACACCATCAGGTTGCTGAGCCAGGACTTGGTAAGCTCTGAAGTTTTCACTAAATTGGCTCCCATGTCCTTCTTCTTTGCAGTGAGTATGCATCACTGTGGGAGAGAAACTGTGCACGTGTGTGTGCAGAGATCTCCAGCCCGGCTGTGAGAAGGCACGTGGAAAGGACCAGAGGCTAATAGGAAATGGGTCTCTTAACCAGCAGCCAGATTTGGTTGGATGAAAGGAAGGACTTCCTGCCCTTGCAGGGACAAAGAGAGGTACATGCACAGAGGTGAAACTTGGGGCTCCAAAGGCAAGCTGTCACTTATTAGCTAGGGGCTTTTGGCATGTTACTCAACTTCTCTGAGCCTCAGTTTCCTCATCTGTAAAATAAGAATAGTATCAGCCCCTCAGCTTTCTCATAAAAATAAAATGAGATGATGCATGGAAAGTACTTATTATTACAAAATAAGTACTTAATAAAGGATAGCTATTTTTTACTTTAAAAGAATAAAAATAGCTGCAGGTATATAGTGGTCTTTAAAGAATGTTGTCTGTAAGGAAAAGGCCCCATTATAGCACATCTATATATCTGTATATCACTGTAGTTGGTTCTACCACTTTGGAAACTGGCAATATCTACTAAAACTAAGTATATGCCTGCTCCTACCTATTCACTCAAGACTTGTGAAATGTCTTTCACAAAAAGACATGTGCAACAATGTGGACAGGATCTTTATTTATGATATCCCCAAACCAGAAATGAATGTCCATCAATAGGTGGGTAGATAAGCAAATTGTGGAATATTACACAGCAATAAAAAATGAATGTCTGACACATGCAACAAAACCAGTGAATGTTAAAAACATGTTATGCATAATAGTCACCAAAGAGTACATGCAAGATGTTCCATATATATGAAACTGAAAGCAGGCAAAGTTAACTTATGGTGATAAAAATCAGAATATGGGTTATCTTTGGGGACAGGTATTGACTGGAAAAAGACAAGAGGGAACCTTCTGAGGTGACAGAAAGATTCCATATCTTGATCCAGGTAGTGGTTACATAGCGCATTATATGTAAAAAACACATCAAGCTGTATAGTCTAGATGTGGAGAAAGGCAACTTTAAACAACACATCATTCTCCCAAACAAGTCTGGGGCCCAGTGGCAAGGCACTCACTGTCCAGGGCTGAACCAAATGGATTCGGGCCATTAAAGTCACTGAGGATATCAGAGGAAGCTGGTCAGCAGCTCCCACCACCCTGGAATTCTCTCTCTGGGTGCACCCCAGAGGTTTTTGGAAGCAGGAGGCCCTCACTTGGCCCAGGAACCAGCCCCCTCTGCCTTTTCTCCCTGAGTTGGCTTCAACCATGAGACAGGCCTACAACTGCCCTGCAGTTTGCCTGATAGAGGGTAGGACACACACTCCTCAGGACAAAGAGGTGCTGGTGGACTTGCAACCCAACATTACATCAGTGAGGTAAGGAGAAGCCCAGAGCACTGGCCTGCTGCCTCTCAGCCCTCCCAGGAGAGAGAGGGAGGAGTTCAATAAGACACTTACCCAGGGGAAACAGCTCTCATCTGTGAGTTCTTCCCCAGACTGGGAAGTGGCTTCTCCTTTCCCTTTCTCAACCTCTCTTTCTTTCTGTCTCTCCACTCCCCTACTCTCTCCCCAGCACATATTTGGGTAAGTGACTCTGCTAATCCCAGCCAGGCAGACTAATACCCACTGGCTGCGGGCCTGGTGCTGTGTGGGTGTGTGCACAAGAGCTGTGCAAGCCCCTGGGGCTGCAGCCTGTCAGTCTGAGCCGGGAGCTCAGCATTGCTGCAAAACAGAGACGAAGCCTGTGTGAGTGGCCTGTGTGTGTTAAAGTGCATCCGGGACATGTTCTGTGCCTGAGCTTCTCAAAGGAACTCTGAGCAGCAACCCCTCCATGGGAACACCCAGGTAGTGGTCCAGTCACCCTAACCACAAGCCAAAAACATCAGAGAATAAACAGGCTTCCGTCAGACTCGCAGACATGGAGCCAAGAGGTCTTTCTGTGTCGTGAGAGGGCGGTGTGCAGTGTGTGAAGAGGCTTAGAGTCCCAGCATCAGTCTGACATGTTTCCGTCAATGTGCAGGATCTGAACTAGCATGTGCAGGAGGTGAGTGTGAGAGAGTAGTGGGGAAAAGGAGAACTAGACGGGATTCGGAGTTGACCGAGGAGACAGCCAAAGAAAGAACTGGATGGAGGAACGTGACCTGAACAAAGGGACGTGGAGCCCTTGAGGTGTAGGTGTGGGGGTGGGAAAGGAGGGAGTGCTGACAAATGAGGTGCGCGGCTGTGCGGGGATGTACTAATAAGCACACTGAGCTTCTCTTTTCCCGCCATGCGCCGCAGTGGCCGTACCCATAAAGAGAGGGTTGCAGCAGGCTCGGTTCCTCTTTCCCCGCTCAGGAGTGAGAAGCCGTGGGTGTTTCAGGGCCCCGCTAGGAAAGGGGACCGCGGGACCTGCTTCAGGCAGCATGCAGCGGCCCTGACCAAGCTAAGCGGTGCTAGGGAAGCGATGCCTGCCTTGGAGCAGCCACCCCGATTCCCTGGCAGGACCCGAACGCCGGGAGCCCGAGGCGAGGGCCGCTTCCGCCGCTGTTGCAGGATTCCCGGCCCTGGGGAGAAAAGCGTCTCGCTCCATCAGAGCCGAGTAAATTGCTCGCGCCGGCTGTCCGGACCCCGAGGCGCGGGGCCAGCCTGCGGGGAGGCGCAGGAGCAGCGGCTGTGCTCAGTCGGCGAGAGGCGCGGGTGGCTAGTCAGCCGCAGCTGCGGGACCCTGGAAAACCTGAGCAGAAGTGACGGAGAGCCCCATCCGGCTCGGGATCCTGGCCCTTGGAGGTGGGCGCCGCCCGGAGGTCACTGCGTCGCAGCAATGCCGCGGGGGGAAAGGGGACGATCCTGGAGTCCGCAAAGCCTCGGCACAATATACTCTGTCGGACAGGATCCCGACCTTGCCAGGAAGCGGGTCCCTACCCAGCCTGCCGAAGAAAGTTGAGAAGTAAACCAAGGCACGCCCCACAGCTTCCTGGAGCGCCCGCCTCACCCACCTCGGGGTGGGTGCGACAAGGAGTGGACTCTACCCTCTCCCTCCGCTCCTTTACCTCCAGTCTGAAGCCCCTTGGTTCTCCCCAAGGCCTGGAGCGGACCTGGAGATAATCACTGCACCACACTCCCCGGCCCCGCATTTCATTGCGTGTTTTGCCTGTTTTTCCAATGCTAGACGGCCGTGTGAAGGCACATCACCGCGAGAGACTGATTCCAGCCCCTCCCCGTGCGCGCACACCGGGCATCTCCTTCTTTATCTGAGCTGGGGGTTCTGTTTCTCGAAAGGACAGTCAGAAATCAATATCTGGCAAGATCAGGACTCCTCTTCTTTCCACTCAGAAAATCCTTTCAAGGAACTCCTTCCTTTACTCCCACCCCCTACACACACACACACACACACACACACACACACACACACACACACACGGCTCCTTAAAGGCTGAAAAGGGAGCCGAGTGTGGAATTCAGGGAAGTGATGACACACACAACAATGCTGTTACACCTGGCTGCTGCCGGCTGAGCAGCGGAAATGCCTGCAAAGGGGAGAGAGAGTGAGAAAGAGAAGAAGAGAGGCACAAAGCCAGCCTGGGTGGTCAGGGAAAAAAAGGAGAGAAATAGAGAGAGCAGCCCCTACCAGGATGGGGCCAGACCCGCTGTTTTTCCCCCTGCCCAGGCACTGGGGGAGGGTGGGCTCTGGAGCCAATCTGCAGCAGCCCCAAACCTGACTCGCCACTCCCACCCATAGCCTGGGCACTGATGGGAGTAAGAAGAAAAAAACACCTGCACTGCTGCTCAGGAGGCAGCCACAGAGACTTCGAAGAAGTGCTGTTTGCCCCATGTACCTTGGGAGCAGTGGGAGACAGCCCAAAAAAACAACCAACCTACTTTGGGATATTTCCTTTTTGCTTTTTTTTTTTTTTTTTTCTTTTCCTCCCAATAACTATGCCTTAGAAGGGATATTTTCAATAAGGAGTGGAGGTGGGTATTTACTGAGTCGAGTTCAGGAGAGCCTTGCGACCAGGCCAGGGCTGCCCTACTGATCTCCCTGGAGTCATCTTCAAGATGCTGAATTCCAAAGAGCCCCATCACCCTGTCTCTCTTCCTTTCATCTCTGCAGATCAGAGGCCAGGGAGAGAAGCAGACAGCACTTGTAGGTGGCCTGTGGATGCTGGAGCCACAGGCTACCGAAGGCTCTTCAGGCTTCAGGAGAACTCTCAGAGACTACATAGCCTGGGAGGAAGAGGTAGTGACAGGCATTGGGCCAACCACGCCACACATGCCAATCATTAACACACACCTGCATGATGCCATTTGGTCCACCTTCCTCCACAAAGCATCCTGGCCCCTCCTCCTCAGCATCAAGGAGTTTGGGGCTTAAGGATTCAAAACACTGGCCAACTCTCTCACGCTTTATGATTGTAGAGTTTTTCTTTGTTAGGGCTAAGTTAAAGGGCACTGTTAAAAGGCACACCTGACTTTTTTTGCCAGCACTGATTTTTCCCTGAGAATCTCTGTACGTGCTAATCTAACTGGGTCCCAATCATACTTCTGCTGAAGCGAGGTGAGAACTCACCCCTGAGCCGTTGGAGAAAAGATTAGAACAAATGTGTCATCATGAGAGAGATCTGAATGAGTGCCTCCCTCAGCCTGTTATTTTTCTTCCCAGGCTGTGATAGAATACATATACTGGGAAGAAAGGAGAAAAGGAAAAACTGTGAAAGAAAGAAAAGAAAGGAAAAATGAGAATAAAAGAGAAGAGAGTAGGTACTATATCCACCAACCACACTCTGATATTTGATACAAATATATCATTACATATCAGTAAGTATGAATATGTTTTACCTTGTAAATACATATATCACACCTTGCACATGTGCATACCTGTGTTTTTGACCCGCACACGTGCACCTGGACAGCTGGCATCTCACCCGCCTCAGAGACAGACCCTCCCCATGATTTCCAGACATGACACCTGTGCACACACACATACAGCCCTCAAAGCCCCAGGCAACATCCTCGCCTGTGTTCTCACAAGAGCAAAGGGGCCTCTACTTGGTGTTGTTTAAGCACACACAAAACCCTCACTCCAGCCTGTAGAATTACAACGTGGATTCCGAGGAGTGGCCTGGTTCCTAGATCCACCCGCAACGTACAGAAAGGCAGAAGCGATTCAGGCGGCGCCCCTGGAGCTCTCTTCCCAGTGATCCTCTCCTCGGCTCCACTCTGGCCCAGTCACACTGAGAGCGCGAGGAACAGGCCAGGCCGAGGTTTCTTCGTTCAGTGACACGCGTTTCTGGGCTGATTTTCCCAAAGCTACAGAGCAGCTCTCCCCACCCCACCCCAGTCCGGCCCCCTTGCCGTCTCGCCCCTCCCCCAGCACGGAGCTAGAAGTTGAGCACCAAGACAGCAGGAAAGGGCAGAGCAAAGGAGTCGTTTTCTTTCACCTGAAAGCTGCGAGGAGGCTTGGAGCGCCTCTCCTCGCTGGAGCCCGAGCTCTCTGCTCGAGGGCCGGGTACGGGCGGCCCCACCGGAGCCCTCGGTATCTCCTGGCTCAGTCCGCAGAGCAAGCACCGGAAGATTTCAGGGGCTCGTGAGAGCGTGAGCCCGGCTGTCGGCCGGGTCCCCGAGGCTCACCGAGTGGGGGCAGGCCGGTCCAGGCTGTGCGAGGCGTTTACAAAAAGTGACTTGGAGATGAACTCGCCCGTGCGCCGCTGGCCGCCCCGCTATAGGGGCGAAGGCGCCTGACGCAAGCGGAACTCGGCGGAGCCCATACGAATCAGAACAGAGCGAGGCTCCGGGCACACTAGGGACTCCAGGAGGCAGCTCCGCCAGAGACGCGGGTCGTGCTTAGGGAAACCGGGAGGTGGGGGGAGGGGAAGAGCGCAAAAAACAAAACCCACCGAGGCGGGGACTGGCTTGGGCGGGGAGGGGCGGCGGCGCCGGAGCCCCTCTCTGTTGGGCGAACTCCCCATGGCCAGAGGCTGAGCTCCACTCCCGCCGGCCGCTCCCTAGGGGAAGGGAAAGAAGAGAGGAGAGCAGCGAGAGGCCTCCGCAGTCTCCAGAAGTTTGAGACTCGGCCGCGAGCGGACTTCTGCACCCCAACTCTTCACCGCGCCGGTGCCTAGAGAGGAGAGGAGGGGCGGCCCTGCAGCGGCACGCCGGCTTTGTCATGATGGCCAGCTACCCTGAGCCGGAGGACGCCGCGGGGGCCCTGCTGGCCCCGGAGACCGGCCGCACAGTCAAGGAGCCGGAGGCGCCACCGCCGAGCCCGGTCAAGGGCGGCGGGGGCGGCGGGGGGACAGTCCCGGAGAAGCCCGACCCCGCGCAGAAGCCCCCGTACTCGTACGTGGCGCTCATCGCCATGGCAATCCGCGAGAGCGCCGAGAAGAGGCTCACGCTGTCCGGCATCTACCAGTACATCATCGCCAAGTTCCCGTTCTACGAGAAGAACAAGAAGGGATGGCAAAATAGCATCCGCCACAACCTCAGCCTCAACGAGTGCTTCATCAAGGTGCCGCGCGAGGGCGGCGGCGAGCGCAAGGGCAACTACTGGACGCTGGACCCGGCCTGCGAGGACATGTTCGAGAAGGGCAACTACCGGCGTCGCCGCCGCATGAAGCGGCCCTTCCGGCCGCCGCCCGCGCACTTCCAGCCCGGCAAGGGGCTCTTCGGGGCCGGAGGCGCAGCGGGCGGCTGCGGCGTGGCGGGCGCGGGGGCCGACGGCTACGGCTACCTGGCACCCCCCAAGTACCTGCAGTCCGGCTTCCTCAACAACTCATGGCCGCTACCGCAGCCGCCTTCACCCATGCCCTACGCCTCCTGCCAGATGGCTGCGGCCGCGGCAGCTGCGGCCGCGGCGGCGGCGGCCGCGGGTCCAGGCAGCCCTGGCGCGGCTGCTGTGGTCAAGGGGCTGGCGGGCCCGGCCGCCTCGTACGGGCCGTACTCACGCGTGCAGAGCATGGCGCTGCCCCCCGGCGTAGTGAACTCATACAACGGCCTAGGAGGCCCGCCGGCCGCGCCCCCGCCGCCTCCGCACCCCCATCCGCATCCGCACGCGCACCATCTTCACGCAGCCGCCGCACCCCCACCGGCCCCGCCGCACCACGGGGCTACCGCACCGCCCCCAGGCCAGCTCAGCCCCGCCAGTCCAGCCACCGCCGCGCCCCCGGCACCCGCGCCCACCAGTGCGCCCGGCCTGCAGTTCGCCTGTGCCCGGCAGCCCGAGCTCGCCATGATGCATTGCTCTTACTGGGACCACGACAGCAAGACCAGCGCGCTGCATTCGCGCCTCGATCTCTGAGAGTCCACCGCGTGCCGGCGCGGACAGATGCAAGGATGCAGGAACGCGCGATGCCCGCCCTGGTTGCAGCCACCGCCGTCAGCCGGACCTCGCGCCCGCTGGGGCCGCCTCTTGAGCCAGTGCCCATGGCCCCTCTGCGCTTCCTTGTTCCCCTCAGCTCCTTTCGCTCCTCTTTGTCCCCTCCACTTTTCCTCTCGTGCTCGCCTCCCTGACCTGTATGCCCTTGCGCTCCCCCGGCCTGAAGCCGCCTCTCCGCGCTCTTTCTACAGGCTTCGTCTCTTCTCGGAGCCCCAGCGTCTGGGCTGGACACTCTATGCCAAAATTCCGCGCGGAGAGAAAGCGCCCTGGGCCGATGTGCAGCCAGGCATCGGCGGCGCAGACCCCTCGGCCTTCTCCCACAGGTCGGTGCTCTCACGTTCGGCTTTCCCCGCCCGACTGCCGCGCAATCCTTGGCTAAAAGCGCCGGGCTGGACCAGCAACGGGACCCGCGCCGCCCGAGGAAGGGAAGGACGAACATGTCTGTTTGCTCTGCCAACCCTCTTGGAGCTGTTCAGAAGCGGCTTGCCCTGGGGACCCCCCAGGACAGGGCGGGGGTTGGGACCAAGCGGGGAGCCGGGGCAGCCTGGCTCTGCGGCCTGCGCTCGGGTGTACACCGCCACATCCGCTCACGGAGGAAGGCTGCGTTTCCTCCGCTCTTCATCCCGGGTCTTCGGGCACCTCCAGGCCCGGCGGCTGGCTAATGTTTTGCTTAAAAGATCGGTGGGGCTTTTTTAGATAACCGAAACAAATTTTTTAAGAAAAATAATTCACCAGGGCGACCGGCGAAGTATGTGGCCTTGGAATTTGCTAAAGCCAAAGGTGAAAATCAAAAGCTTTAGTGTTCCTCATCTTCGCTTCTGGGAGATTTGCAGTAGAGTTCCTGCCGGGCCTACAAAAAGCTGTGTTCTGAGATGTAGGAGAATATACCCGGTAAAAGGTGGTTTCTTCTACGAATTCGGGGAGTTTCCCTGTCTCGCGGTTTGAAAATAAAATTAGAAACAAATTTTCCCGGATCTTCCGATGCAAGCCCGGGATGCCGGGAGATCACTGCCTGCCAGGCACACGCTGCAGGGATGGTTAGTCCCTCCCTGGTTTTTGTTTTTCAAACATCTTGCTTCTCCCACCTTCCAAAAGAGAAATGTGAAACCCGGCAGCCGCCGGCCAACGCGGGCTTGTAGCCGGGAGCCGGCTGGCCAAAAAACCCTAGACCTGGTTGTCCTGTAGTTTGTCGTTTGGGGGACCAAATTTTCTAGAGAGAACTAGAGCACTTTTGTTGTTTTGGTTTGTTTTTGTTTTTGTTTTTTTTAGTTTGTTTGTTTTTTATTTGTTTGTTTTGGTTTTTTGGATTTTTTTTTTTTTGCCTTGTCAATTTTCGAATAAATTTTTTGTTCTATCTTTTAGCACGGACTTATAGTATTTCCGTTGCGCGTCAGTTCAGCAACTAGTTAAAAGAGGGAGATTTTCAGCAAAATTGTATCTTTTTTCAGAGTGAGCCAAACAAAGGTTTAGGGCAACGGGGGTGTCGGCGCGTTGTGGCTGCCGCTGCCGCTTTGTTTTCCCAGGGATTGTTTGTTTTCTGTGTCATCACTGCTGTGTTGCGGCTGTTTAACTTCAGCAGAGGGACTTTATCTGCCGTGGTTCGTTCACAAGGCGCGACTTTCACAAGGTAGGACTTGTTCTATTTTTGCACCCGTGCAAGTTTGTATTTTACCTCTTACACAATTGTATTAGGTGTATGGGCTGTGTTTTCATTATTATTCTCATACTTTTAAATTTTTCAAGTCAAATATAACAGCCTAAAGAGTTTATTCCAAATAGATAAAATCCTGGTCGTGGAAATATGCCATAAGCTGCAAACCTATGTACAAATGCAACAAGTGACTGATTGCTTTATTATTTTTTAATAATCAGAATTCACCTACCTTAAGATATGGATAAGTGATTTGGAGGTTCCACAGAGGATTGAACATACCGCGTGGCTACAGAAATTGAATCTTTTTTCTTTCTTTTCCTTCAATGAGATCTTCAAATAACGAATTAAGATTCATGCTTCTACTCATGTACACGGGTGTTTGACCCAGTTACTGTCTTGCACTGCACAGCTGGGGCTAGACCTCATGCCCAGCCACTGTCTCTCACAGCCCCCTCCATCTCCCACCCTGGACAGCAGTGGCGCAGATCTCGGCTTGTGGCTGTGTGTGGCCGGGAGCACTGAAGGCTTCTCGCTTCCCCTGACCTATGGTCAGACCATGGAAACCTCAGGATGATATCCCTGTTATTTGTAGCTGAGTCCAAGGAGAAGTGGCTTCTGCTCAGGATGCCCCCTGCTCCCTCAGTCATTTCCCACCCCCGGACTGTGGACAGAGAGCAGATAGAAGACATGGCCGTGGGCATTGTCAGTGGCATCACCCTCAGAATGAGACTGGAGCTAGCCAGGAATGGGCATGAGCAGGCTGGAGAGGGAGGCTCAGCTGGGGTTGGAAGCCCAAGAGGCTGGTGAGGCCTGGTGTCTGGGTGCTTCTGGTGCCCCACTGCTACATTGTGTCTGGCTCAGGGGAGTTGCAGAAAAGAAAGAGTGCTGCTGTGTGCTTGTCTGTTTGTGCTTTCTGTGGTGTGAACGTGTATCCCATGCGCAGTTGTGTAGTCTGTGCCTGCTACAAATGTGTGTGCACAGTGTCAGTTGTGTATTGGTGACAGGATAGGAAGTATGTATCTGTCATTCACCTCACAGGGGTGGGGAACCTGTGGCCTGAGGGCCGCATGTGGCCTTCTGGATCCTTGAGTGCGGACTTTTGACTGAATCCAAATTTTACAGAACAAATACTTTTAATAAAGGGATTTGTTCTGTGAAGTTTGGATTCTGTCAAGGGGCCATACTTGGGGATCTTGAGGGCCACAAGGTGGCCATAAGGCCACAGATTCCCCGCCCCTGACTGGGGCATTGTAGTAATCATATGGCTAACACTTTGGGACCACAGTGTATGTTGCATTTATACCTCACTGGTAATGTGTGCAGTTATGGTCTGGGTGTATGTTCCTGGTTTGCTGAATGATAACGAAATACATACAGAGCCTTTGCTTCATCTGGCAGAGGCTCCCTGTTCTGAGGCTGGCTGTCAGTATTCCCCTAACTGCTCTCCTGAAAAGAGAAAGCAGGGGAGGGAAGCCTTCTGGGCAGAGCCCTGGTGAGCAGGTAGCACCCTACCTCCAGTGAGGTGAGGAAGTTGGCCTGGGCCAGCAATGCAGGACAGAGACTCTGCCTCTGAGAACTGAAAGGCAAGAGGCAGCCAAGGCTGGAAGGAGAGCAGTAGCCTCACCAAGTACAAAGGATGAAATGAAGGAATCCGTGGAGGCCTTCTGGGTCTACACAGGAATTGGACGAGGTGAGAGAAGAGAGCCAAATCATACCCCACATCCCCATGGATGCCCAAGGGAAGGCATCTGTCTAATTCCAGCCCTATAGGTTTCTCCAGTGCTCTAAAGTTTGGTCATTTTCCCCAGTGCTAAAAGTTTGGGGCAATAGCAGACTATCTTCATCTCTCACTTCCTCTCTCTCCTCTGTCTCTTTGCATTTTTGAGTTTCTGTTGAAGAAGCTGATTTAAGGAATTCCCTAAGAGAAGGCAAAAATATTTCGGAGAGTTCTTGATATGTAGCAATTATGCCTTAGCATACAGTTTGGTCTAGATGGCCAGCCCACGTGGGTGTAAGTATGTATGTCTGCCAGTGTATGCTGTAAATATAGTGTAAATAGAATTTGATACAAATTCCTTGCCAATTTCTGAATGTCCTGGGTAATGAGTGCTACACATGGTATTGAATGAAGGAAGAGTATGGAGTGGGGTGTAAACATCCTCACACTCACTGCTGATGGGATGAGCCCCCTCCTCACATTTACACACAAATTCTCATAGTCACCTCTGCCCTCCTAAAACTGCCCTGTCAGAGTAAGTGGGTTGGGGAGTGGGTGTCCTGTTCTCAAGGGAGACTGGGTGAATTATTTTCCAGTGAAGTACATGCACCAAGGGACTGTGGGATAGGGACCTAACGAGTTCTGGGAATGGCCCCGCACCACACTCCAGAGGGTGTCACTGGCCTGTTTCCTTCTCATAAATAAAGAGTTCACTGTCCAATGTCCCAGCAGAAGGGACCTTTCACCTGAGGTTAGGTGCATCCAGGCTTTGCTCAGGTCTACCAAAAGCCAAAGCTAGAAGTTGGGCCAAGAGGCACCCCCTAGTGGTGGGTGGAAATTGGGGGCAGACACAGGCTTTATGCCTTCTAACAGGCAGGAAAGGATGGGCCAGAAATCTGGGTCGGGCCTAAGACAATTTGCTTTCTACTGAGCTCTTCCCTTTATGAAGGCCTGGAGCACCAGAATCACTGGGCCAGGCTCTTGGCCTCCAGGATGGGGGGTCTGGGGCCGGGA
>RJWJ010041450.1:0-13490 GCA_004363605.1 Indri indri | reverse complement strand
CAACCTTGATAAAACATGAAAAAACTTAATTAGACGAACAGAAAGCATTTGGAAATTTTAATTGTACACAATAACTGTTCAAACTTGTATGTATTTGATTGTTTCCTCTTGTGTTTGAAAAAGTAAGTTTTCTGATTGGAGGTTGAAAATTTCACAGACAGAATTTTAAGGAGAAATCAAAATGTATATGTTGTTGCATCCTCTGGTTAAGTTATTAAATCAGTTACATTCAACGGTAGTATTTTCCTTATACTTGAGGACCTCATTGGATTACCTAGCATTGCTGAAACATCTAGCAGTTTGATGCATTTGCTATGGAAATTTACAAAATCAAAGGCATAATACAGTAATTACAGTAATTTGTGGACATTTATCATCTTAGTTTTTCCAAGCATATGCTATATCATCAATATATCAGACTCAAATAATTTTGTAGTTCACTATTTATAGATATTTAGAGAATATTACCCATTATTATTTTACCATTTTAACATACTAAATGCTAATAAAGAAGACTGCAAGGATAAATATTCTGCCTGAAATACCTGCCTTTTTGTCCCCAAGCAATTACTATACACCGAATTTGAAAATAATCTTACCACTGCAGAGCATATGTTCAGAAAGTCAGGTAATATTGTTTCATCTACTAATGGTTTTATGATGTGCTTCACGAATATTTCATGTTAGCATGGTTATGTTTTGGAGAAATAATTTTAGCAAGCATATTAATCAGTATTTAAGTTTGATAGTTTGAATTTTCTTTTTTAAAAAATATCCAAAATGAATTATACTCATTCCAAGGTAATTAAACCAGAGCTATGTCTCTGCCTCAATTTTTGCAACTATGTTGTTTGAACTCTGTAGGTGGTAGGAGGCCTGTTGTAAGGAAAACAGCGCTAGTGGTCAAGTCAAGCAGGAGATGGAACCTTGGCTCTACGGAGTCATTTTCTGTGCTTTTCAAGTATTTACCTAGGTTTCCTCAAGACTTAGTTTCCTGTTTAAAATTGTAAAACTATTTACCTCAAAGTGACTTCAGAAGATTAAATAATGTATTTTAAGCAGCGAGAAAAGGGCTTGATATGTTGACACAAAAAGCTTTCATTTTCTTTCCCTCAAATTTATTGCTGCATATTAAACCATACTCCTAAGAGACATTTTCTGGTTTTTCACTTCCATATTCCCATTCATCTTTCACTCATTCGTTTATTTATTTCTTTATTTAGCAATTACTTCTTGAACTTTATATTTGAAGCGCTGGGCGTATATAGTAATGAATGATAAACGCAAATGTAAGCCGGTGGCAGGTCAGATTGTGGTAAGATATGACCAAAAAAAGCTGTGAAGCGGATAGTCAGGGAGAAGAGGATGATAGTACATAAATGCCAAGGACTTGGGGCAGTAGCGCCCATTGGAGACACCAAGAGGGCTAGCACAGCCGTTGCTGAATGAGCGGAAAGAGTGTCTAACAGGACAGCAGGGACCTGTGTTATGTAGGCCCATCATCATTTATTTGACAAGTTCTTCCTTGGTAAATGGTGCTGTACTTGTCACACACCGAATTAGGGACTGTGAAGACACTGGTGCTCTCGTGGGGTACGAGGTGATGACAAGGAAACTCAAAATTTTATTGTGGAAAGCAATAAGTGCTTTGAGAGAGGAATTAAGGAATGCAAGAGAAGTATCCACGAGGGGGAATTGAAAGAATGTTTCACGGATTGAAAGTGTCTTCCACTGAGATTCAAAGAAAGAATGGAAGTGATTTTGGTGATGGCTGAAGGAAGGGCTGTCGAAAGGGTGGTAGTCAGTACACAGGAGCTCCGTTCATGAAATCAAGCTAGTACTGAATGGAAAAATTTATACTACTTGAGCAGAGAGGTGTTTTTCAAGCACCTTCTTACTCGTGGATGCTGTCTGCAGTGCTTTTATGGATAGATACATGGGAATCATTTGTTTTCACTGCCTTTGTTACAGTATGAAGTTCTTTTCTTCCAGAGATTGCCTCACCTCAATACTTAATGTCAAGTTTATTTCATGGTATTTTGATGAGCTTATTGTCTCGTCATGAACGCTTAGGTACGTAACCCTCTGTCTGCCTAGTTCTGATATGGAATATTTTTATATGATTTCAAGTCGCAGCCTTCTTCTTGAATATGAAACTGATTTATGTCTTAGAGGAACGTGTGGATCACTCTTGCCATCCTTACTGAAAGGCAGTTCGCAAGCAGATCAGCAAGAGAGGTTCCACGGCTCTGTATGTTCTGTGGCTGGGCACTTTTATGAAGGATGTTTCTGTGTGCACATCTCATATTCACGTGATTTCAAAACAAATGCACAGCATACATAAATAAGCACAGAGGATGCATTCCCTCTGCACACCAGGTTATGATACCTGGATCCCTAAGCAGCCGCCAAATGGGACAGATGACACAACATAGAAATGGGAAAGCCTTAATTTTTTTTGAGGTCAACTTTGACCAATGGGAAATAGAAGACAGAAGGAAGTCAGGCAGATGGTTTCCTCCTCCTTCCTCTCTCCTTACTTACCCCTTCTTTTTCCCCATTTATCCTTGTTGCTTATAACAATCTGGCCTGCTACAGGCTTAGATTTATTTATCACGCATTATATTATATGCCCAGAGCTTCAATACTGTTCAAGAAATAAATGTTGAATAAATAAATGAATAAATGAATGAGTGAAAGGTAGGTGGGAATATGAAAGCAAAAAGATAGGGAATTTCTCTTAGTAATATGTTTCAATATACAATAATATATTTGAGGCAAATAAAATGAAAATTTTTATGTTTATGTGCATATGATTTACATGAAGAAATCCTGGGCCCTAAAATAGTTTCCCCGTGTACTCTGTGCCAAGGTGTTCTGTATGGCTGAGCTGCTAAACCAGCCAAGCGACTCGCTGTTTCTTTGTGTCTCATTGTGAAACAGGAGCCAGCAAAGTCACCTACCCCTGCAGCTCGCTTCTCTGTTGACTCACTCTTACTGCCCTGAGATTCTCTCTTAAAGACCATCACAAATGCATCCTCATATGAGCTTTCTCATAACTGATAACCCAGCTATGCAAATTTACACCACAGGTGGTCCTGAAAAGAAGACGTTCAGGGTGGAATTTTTGACTTTTACATTCCACTTGTCTGAAAATAACAGATACCCCATCACTACTGCACCACAGCATCACAGAGAACTAGAGCTTTCCCTGGTGGTTAATCTGGATGAGCTTAGGTGCAAGAAAGGGTACTGGGAGATTAAATAACTCCAGCATTGAAGCAATATGAGAGAAATGGAATTTTTATGATCCTATGAAAGGAAAGGATAGGTTCACAGCTTTTGGCTGACTCTGCAGACCAGAAAACCTCTATTGCACATTTAGGGAAGAGCTTTATTTTCCTCATTGTGAAACTGTGCCTATCATCCAATCTTAAGAGTGGCAGAGGTGAAGATACTAAGTGATCATTTTTGTCAGGCCTCACATGTAAAAGTTAGGGCCCAGGTCTTCTGTAGGAAAGTTAGGTTTGAGTGGAGCTCGAACACAGAGGATAGAGGTATTTGCTGGAGTCTGAAAGTCTTGAATGCACTCTTTCCCCTGCATCCTATCCTGTGGTAGACACAACCTTTCTTCCTCTGTCAGAAGAAAGCTTCCTCATGGATACCGTGTAATCTGCTCGTATGGAGAAGCGCCTCACAAAGCGTTGCTTATTCTCCTCAGAACTCACCCACATAGTGCCAGTAGATGACAGGACAGACCTAAGTACAGCGTGGGAGTACACGTTCTGATCTGAAAAACAATAGTCTACTTGTCAGAAGAATTGCAGATCTTGGCTAATATGTAGTGATAAATTTGGGAACATAAAAAGTGGTATATTTTAATGAATAAGGCTAAATGTGTAGGGTGTAAGGCTGGATAGAAGAAAATCAATTGACATGAAGGCTTGTTCTTTGTGACGAGATTCAGTGTTTTGGCAGGGACTATTAAAGCTCATCTTAATAGTCTTTCAGTGTTAAAAATATTTTTAACTGGGAGGCCATCAAGTTGAGACGGCTCCAGGGTGGGTGTTAGTGCTAGTTCCTACCTAAGCACACTGAGCCCAGCGTAAACAGTAAGATGAAGCTGGGGAGTTTACCAATCAGAAAGCACCTTTAACTGGGGACTTGCCACTCTTAGCAATCAAATATATTTTCTTTGCCTTGGTTCCATGGACACGTAATTAAAGTTTCTCTCTTGCACCGGTTCCCACCCCAGTGGAGCCCTGAACTGGTGCTGCCGGATCCACGAATCACTGCCTCCTCAAATACGGCTTTTTAAAATTTTAATGTGCCTAAGTTTGTGTTTTAACACCAGAATAGTTCCTTGAAATCGGGATTCGAGTAGGTCCACAGAAATGAAGCAAGCATGCTGGAGCTTCCTTAGGGTCGTCTTGTAAAGGGTGATGAAAATATCAGGGTGGATCTACTACCTGGCTATTTTTCTCAGGGCTGCAACAGAGGATACTCCCTATTTTAAGGCAGTAAGAAATCCTGCAGAGAGACGGAGTCCACCATATTAAAGAGAATGCGTTAGCACAGACTTGGATTGCCTGTACGGGATGCTTCCATAGAAGTGGAAGTCCAAGCTCCATAAGGATTATGAGGAACTATTCCAGAACGGCAGAAGCAATGAGACAGAATTTTACTGTCAGATATGCAGAAGTCATAATTATCATAATAGGCAGAAAGGCTGGATTGTCTTTCAATATTTCATTATTTGCTGGAACTTATGGTGTTGGCAAATAAACCGTGGTGTTTATAGGGTGAAACACAAGTAAATGGTAACCTAGGACATTCCTCACTTTCTACAATGAAAAAAAATCAACATCAGTGAGAAAAAAAAGCCTGACATCAGCTTCTACTGTGGAAAATCATTGCCCCTCATCTAAGTTTACGAATCTAAGTTAGTTCACTGATCCAGAACACATTGAAGAGGAGACAGGGACCCCTTAAGAAAAGATCTTGAAATGTCACTGCAAGTATATGCACTTCAAATTATTTTAAACTTTTCCCAAATGAACATGCAGCTCTTCAGGTGGATAAATATGGACTTACAGAGGACTACATAAAACTGACACATTTCATAGAACACAAAATGCCACATGGTCCTCTGTTTTATTCAGAGCTTATGGGAACCAGGTGGCAAATGGAGTTTTTAACTCGAATTAATTTCATAGTGCATGCAATGCATCTGCAGACCTACTTTGTACTTTCATTCTCTGTCTCCAAATGCGTAATTAGGTAAGTATTTTGAAGCCGTTGATAACAAAATTACATTTATTCCCTGACCCGAGCAGAACCATTCTAGCAAGAGGGTTCAAGTGCAATCCCCATACATGATCAAGTGAGGAAATAAGGAGTAATACCAACATCCTGAAAAAATTTCTGTGACTAACACCCTCAGTAAAGACTTGGAAGATGCTAGGATAGTAGTGCCTGTTATGTTTCTACTTGGTTCACCCCTCTGGTTTTTCCAAAAATATGTGGATCTTGGTGGGGAATGATGGAATACCATAAAATTGACCAGGCGGTGGTAGCAGCCACAGGTGCTGTACTGGATATACAGTTGACCCTGGAACAGCACGAGTTTGAATTATGCAGGTTTACTTATATGAGGTTTTTTCAATAAGTATGTTGGAAAAGTGTTTGGAGCTTTGTGAAACCTTGAAAACACTCACAGATGGGGGAATTGGGGCCACGACAATGAACTGGAAGCAGCCTGCACACACTGCTTGCACAGAGAGGACTGAAAGTGGCAAGCGGATATTCGCGGTCAGATCGATGGTCTAACAGAGAGAATTGGGAATCGATAGAGAGGTGACTGGGGGCTCCCAGAGTGAAGGAGAGGGAAGAGGGGTAACCACAAACGAGGCAGAAAAAGTAAATAAAAAATACTAGAGTAGATATACATGAAATAGAAAACAGAAGAATAAAACAGAAAATCAATAAGACCAAAGCTGACATTTTCCAGAAATGACAAACAGGACATTACTACCAAACTTAACATAAATAAAATGGATTATCAGATGATACAATGAACCATACTAGCAAACCAAACTGAACAGCATATGGACAAAAAATGGTCATCGAAAGTCAAGACTCTTCTTTATAAAGGATGCCATTAGATTGTCATATTACATTTTATATCTTATCAGTTCCTTTCATATCCTAATAGCCAGAATTTATTTGCATAGCCACACTGTGCTGCCTTGGAAGCTGGGATATAAAAGTTTGTTAGTTTTGTAGCAATGTACTCAGTTAAAAATGTAAGCATCAATATTAAGAGGTAAATAGCAGTCTTTTTGCCAAGGCCCAGGAGGCCTAGCATTCAGAGACTGTTTGTTAACCATCCTAATTTGTATGCCATGGGATAAAAACAAAAAACATTTTATTTTTATTATTTCTAAATGTAAAGTCTCAATGCATTGCCATTAGCTTATAATGTTCTATGTTATTACTTTTATTTCAGCATATCAAGCAAATACAACATAAAAAGGGGATTTGTTTTTCTATGCCCTCGCAGTATTAAAATTAAAATATGAATAATATGAATATCAAATGAACTTTCAAAAACAATTTTATTTCGGATATCACTGTGCAAGTATATTCACTGCTATTCTTTTTAAAGCACAGACATATTACAAGTAGTGGGGAATAGCAATGGAATAAAAATTGTATTAGACATGAAGGGAAGTTAGAATGCATCATTTATAAACTTTTAAAGGATTTAAAAACAAATATCAATTCCTTGTTATACATTATATTATTAATTCATGCATCTGAATTTCCTGAGACAATTATTTATAGCATAAACTTGTTAAATTAAATTTGGCCCAAAGCCGCCTCCGTACTTTGAGTGCCTGTATAGCAAACTACACCCTATCTTAATATGTAAACAAACTGTAAATAAACTGCAAACAAACCTGAGAGTATATTCATACAACAAATGGCTGTGTCTCAGCCAATCACAGCAGACAAACTTCAGCCAATCACAGCTGTCAGGAATCAGACCATGTGGCAAAGGCCTCATTACACGAAGCCCACATAGGGCAAACGCCCAGCTGTAACAAGTCGAGCTGTCTCTGCGTGTCACTCGTTTTTACTTGGCATGAATTTTGCCTGCCTCCAGGGTGCCTGGTGGAGCTCTCCCGACCTCCCCTGTGTCTGAGTGCTGCTTCATTCATCAAATGTTCTTTGCTCAGATAAACTCAGTTAATTTTCTAAAGTTTTTCTCTTAACAAACTGAATTCCAAGAATTCAGCCTATTTTAACCAATTGGAATTATTTCATTAGATTTTATCAATACCGCAAAACAAACACAACACTGATATCTAGAGAAAGAACGTGAAGCAAGGAACAAGGCGTAAGCAAAAACATTCCCAAAAGACCAACTGAAGCACTATTATTCTTTCGATTTTGGGAAAAAATTCAACCTTGAATTCAGTTAAATCGTGTAATATTATGGTACTAAAATACTTAGAAAATTAGCTGTTTTGAGAAAATTATTTAGAAAAACAATAATCTGCATTTGGGTGAACTTTTCACTTTCTCTTCAGACCTCGAGACACTTTCTCTTACTTTTCTCTTTTCTGGAGAAGAATGAAAATACGTATTGTTATTTGTCCCCAAACTACAAATTAAACTATAACATTTTTTAAAGTAAAAATTTGTTAATATTTTAAATAGCTTTATTGATATATAGTTCACATACCATAAAATTTATCCACTTGAAGTGTACAATTCAATGATTTTGAGTCTATACATAGAGCTTACAACCAACACCACAATCTGATTTTTAGAATATTTCTGTCACTCACAAGAAGAAACCTATCACACATTAGATAGTCCTGCTTCATCACCCATCTCCTCACCGCACCGTGGTAGGAAACCACTGATCTACTCTTTGACTCTATGGATTTGTCTGTTTTGCACTTTCTCTTAGATTTTTGTGGCTTCATCGACTTAGTTGCTTGTTATAAGTGTATTACAATTTTCTGGTTTTTGAGTCAGTTTCAAGAGTTTGTATCTTTTTAGGAATTGTTTCATTTCATCTAGATTATCTAATATGTTGGCATGCATTTTTTCATAGTATTCTCTTAGAATTCTTTTTTGTTTCTGTAAGGTTGATCGCAAGCATTTTCTCTCATGCTTGCCTTCTTTGTGCAAATATGTTACACTGCTGTACATTATAGGCCTAACAACAAATCACATATGTAGTTTTATACGAATGCTTTTTAAAGCACATAAAAGAAGGAAAAGCAATGTGTAAGTATACTATCTTTTACAATGTCTTAATTACTTTTTTGTACTCTTTTTGTGTATGTATTTGAATTACCCTCTGATGTCAATTGATTTCATTCTGAAGACCTTCCTTTATTATTTTTTGTAAGGTAGATGCTAGAAACATCTGTCTCAGTTTGTGTTCAGTGGGTGGTGCCTCTATTTTTTCTCCATTTTGGAAAGACTTTTGCTGGACCTGTTTTTGACTCTTATTTTTTTCTCTCTCAGAACTTTGAATATGTCATCTTACTTCCTTCTGACCTCTGTTATTTCTCATGAGAAGTCATCTATTTATCTTATTGGGTTCTCTTGTACACTATGAATGATTTTTCTCTCGTTGGTTTTGAAATTTTCTCTTTCCCTTTCAACATTTTATAAAGATTTCTTTGGGTTTTTTTCTTCTTTTTGTATTTATTTTACTTGTGCTTTGTTGAGTTTCTTGGATGTGTAGGTTAATATATTTCATCAAATTTAGAAAGTTTTCAGACATCACTTTTTCAAATATGTTTGTCTACTCTTATTACATGTATGGTGATGTGGTTAAGGTATATTCATTGTTTATTTTTTCTCTCTCTCTTTTTTTTGAGACAGAGTCTGGCTCTGTTGCCCCAGCTCGAGTGCAGTGGTGTCATCACAGCTCACTGCAACCTCACACTCCTGGGCTCAAGCAATCCTCCTGTATTGGCCTCTCAGAGGGCTAGGATTACAGGCGTGAGCTACCACGCCCAGCCTTGTACATTGTTTTTTAAGATATAATGCTATTGCATACTTAATAGACTATAGTATAGTGTAGACATAACTTTTATATACACTGGGAAACCCCAAAATTTGTGTGACTGGCTTTATTGGGATATTCACTTTACCGCGATGTTCTGGAACCAAGCTTACATTAACGTCAAGGTATGTCTACGTTAAATTTATTCCTAGCAAAATCCTATGATTTGCAGGCAGACTAATTATTTGTGCTTAAAAAGAAAAGGAACAGAAGTCATGGCTCCCTGACATTACGTTTGTAACCCACACCCCCACCCACACAAGAACACTCACACGCAGTGGCATGGAGTATACAGACAGGGTGAGCATCCCTAATCCAAAAAGCTCCAAAATCTGCAACTTTCTAAGCAACAACATGATGCCCACAAGTGGAAGAATTTTTACAACTGAACCTATTGTGACAAGTTGCAGTCAGAATGCAGGTGCACAGCACACAGTTTATTCAGTGTCTTCTTAGGAATAAAGAGACTTCCAGCCTCCTTCGGTCATGATACATCTTTTCCACTCATGCCCAGATGTCCCCGTGCAAGCACTCCCACAGAGGGTAATAAAGTGGCACGTGTGAGGGATGGATAGCAATGGCCTTTTTACAGAATAAATGGATTTCATGTTTAGACTTGAGTCCCATCCCCAAGATCTCTCACTATGTATATGCATATATTCCAAAATCTGAAAAAATCTATAATTGGAAACACTTCAGGTTCCAGGCATTCCAGATAAGGGAAAGTCAACCTGTATGAGTTAACAGAACTCAGAAACTGAAGTGAATCCATTATCTGTGCAGGTAACTCATGTTTCCTTAAGCGGGGGCAGGGAAGGGCTGTGGGTATGTGTTTTGACAAACTTACAAGATGATGCCAATATTGTCTACCTCCACCTTCCTGGAGGTATCTGAAGACATCTGAAGCTGTGTTTTATAGGCTCTTTGTTCTCTGTCACAAAATACAAAGTAACTATTTCCCTATTATGGTTATTATTTTAGATTTGATTACAAAGAAATACTTGTTTTCAGAAATCTCATCAAAAACTATTTCTTCTTGTATGTAATTCTAAAGAAACTAACACATTTTAGAAGCTTTGTCAGGATGTTAACACTCATCTTTATCTCTCAGATATATAACCAAATAGGCTACAAAACCATTTTCACAGTAACACCTTTCTTGAGCACATTCAGCCTAACTGTAACCATGTATCTTTAAATAAGTATGCAATGTGAAGACACTATCAAGCACAGCGTTTTCTGGACATTAGCAGCTCATTTAATATACAGTCTTATAGATTTGCCTGATTTTTCTACATTCTTCAAACATGGGAAAAGCTCAAATTGAGTTTTCATTAAATGATCACTGAAAGAGTACTCTTTTCAAAGCACCGAAATAAAATGTTCTTTCTTTATATTCTGGCGTACATATTCCTATAGATCCAATGAATATTATACCTTTGTCCAGAGATTTATGTAATAATTGCATAGGGAATATTTATTTTATGAGTACTATGTATGTATAGCAGAGATTGCCAAAGAGGTAGGGCTTATCCTTATATCTATGACCTTATAATTTAATTAAAAACACTATGATATAGTTATTTACAATATAATTCTTTAAAAGCCTACCTATATTTTCTCACAAAATGTTAAACACTAAAAGAGTATCAACATTAGATATTGGTAAGTGACATCACCAAAGAATATGAGTGAAGGGCAACAGAATATGCCGCCCCAAAATAGGCCACTTGGACATAAAGATTACTTTTTGAGCTAAAGGCACTTGAAAAACAGCAGATGCAAAGTGTGCATACTAATCTTCCCCTTCTCTTCTGGAAAACAGGAGATAAAAACTCCTATGTGAAAAATCTCTTCTCCTTACCAAGGGAAAAGAAACATTCTTCAACGGAGAGTCATAGCCAAGGGTATTATGTGCAAACTGACCCTGGTAAAATAATTATTATGTTCATTTAGCCTCCCCACATAATTTTGTTACTTTTCCATAATTGCCTCTCTTTGTGCAACTTAGTACAAAAGCATGTAAATCTTGCCACTTTTTTGGATCTTCATTTCCTTGTCAGGAGGGCTCCTGTGTGGTGTAAAACTTATATTACATTTATATGCTTTTCTCCTGTTAATCTATCTTACGCCAACTTAATTCACAGGCCCAGCTGGAACCCTAAGAGGGTAGAAGCAAAGTTTTGCCTCTCCTACACAAGCTTAATTGCTAAATTAGTGATGGAGATAAGTAAGCCATTTCAAACACGTTTTGGATTGAATAAACACATGTTAAATTGAAAGAACAAAAACAAACTCAGTAATGAAGTGATCTGGAAAGGCCACACAGATTAGGTAAGATTTTGCTTAGATATTCAAGTCATTTTGAAATTTAAATAAGCACAAAAGAAGAGAAAAACATTCAGGAAGAGGAAGGGGCAAGAATAAAGGTTTTTGGTTTTGCTTTTTTTTTTAATAGAGGAGAAGGATGAGCTCTGAAGGGACTATTTGGAATTGTTTGTAAAAGCACATTTGAAGCCAGGTTATAGAAGTCTTTGATTTCCAGGTTCAGGAATCTGAAATCTATCCAGGAAACCATAAATAAAAGATCATGAGTCATAATACCAAAAGTCTTTGAGTGCTTATTCAGTTTCTAATATTAAGCGCTTAATATATATTTAATTAACTCTCACAACCACCCTACAAGGAAGATATTGTAATTAGAAAGTGGAGAAATATAAAAGTTAAGCAACTTTCCCCATTTACGCAGCTAGTAAGCGTCAGACCCGAGAAGTGAACCCAGTCAGGTTCACACTGCAGCCTATCCTCTTAATGAAAGACATTTTTGATAGAGAGCATATTAATTCCTATTGCTGCTCTAACGATGTACGACAAACTCAATGGTTTAAATGACACAAGTTTATTCTTACGGTTCTGGAGTTTGGAAGTTGGAAAGGGGTTTCCCTGGGCCAGAGTAGACATTTCAGCAGGGCTGTACTTCCTCTAGAGGCTCTGGAGGAATGTGATTTCCTTGCAGTTTTTAGCTTCTAGAGGCCTCCTTCCTTCCTTGATTCTTGGTCCCTCCCTCCATCTTCAAAGTCGACCACGCAAAATATTCAAAGTAACCCCTCCCTCCATCCCGTCTCTGTTTCCATTTTCACGTCTCTCTCTCTCCGACTCTGACATTTCTGCCTCCATCTTATAAGGACACTTGTGATTACATTGTGCCCACCTAGATAATTCAGGATAACTCTCATATCAAGATTCTCAGTCGCAACTACGAGGTTCCTTTTGCTGTGTGTGGTAACATATTCACGGGTTTTGGGGCTGGATGAGAACATCTATGGGGAGCCATTATTCTGACTACCACAGAGGAAACAAGTGGAAAGGAACTATGTTAATCCATTTCATGTTGCTATACCAGGACATCTGAGGCTGGATAATTTATAAAAAGAAGAGGTCAAGGCCGGGTGCGTGGCTCATGCCTGGAATACTAGCATTCTGGGAGGCCCAGGCAGGAAGATTGCTTGAGGTGAGGAGTTCGAGACCAGCCTGAGCAAGAGTGAGACCCCATCTCCACTAAAAATAGAAAAATTAGACGGGCATGGTGTCATGCCCCTTGTAGTCCCAGCTACTCGGGAGGCTGAGGCAGGAGGATCGCTTGAGCCCAGGAGTTTAAGGTTGCTGTGAGCTAAGCTGATGCCACCACACTCTAGCCCAGGTAACAGAGTGAGAGACTGTTTCAAAGAAAAAAGAAAAGAAAAGAAAAGAAAAGATGTTTATTTAACTCACGTTTATTATGCAGGCTGGGAAGTTCAAAGGGCATGGTGCTGGCCTCTGCTGGGCTCCTGGTGAGGGCTACGTACTCGGTCAAAACATGGTAGAGCAGGTCTAGAGGAAAGCAGACACAGGCAAAGAGGGACGACACGGGAGGGGAGCTCGCTGTATATTAATAATAATCTCTTCTCTCAAGAAACAGTCCATTTGTGTGAGAACTTATCTAGTCCCTCAAGAGCAACCACTCACTCACTACCTAGAGAGGGCGCCCAGGTTCCAATGAGGGCAGAGACCCCATGACCCAAGTGCCTCCCATTGGGCCCCATCTCTTAAAAGTGTCACCTCCCAACATCATTACACTGACGGTCAAATTTCAGCATGAGTTTCGGCAGGGACAAACCACATCCAAAGTGTAGCAAAGCATTGAGATTTTCTTCTTTAAACACTTTTGTGGAGAAATACATTAATCAATTTATTAACAGTGACTCAGTTTTAATTCTTGAAATTTTATGTATATTTTGACATTGTCATCTAAATTGTTATAATTTTGTATTGAAAATTAATCAATCAAAATTTGGCATTAATTATTTTTCACACTTAGCCCTTGCTTGGTTTTAGTGCGAAGACTTACAAAGATTAT
>RJWJ010041449.1:0-13349 GCA_004363605.1 Indri indri | reverse complement strand
GCAAGTCAAGGACACCTGCAGTTAGACGTCCTCCTTCCCAAATTCCTCTGCATTGTAGTGCTTGCGGGTGGGGGTGGTGGAGAGGCCTCTAATTACACCTTTCTTTCAGTCTTTTGGTTCTGTGACTATTTCAAGGAGAAGCGGAATGATGTTGATGTTCCCGCCTCTCAAATGAAGACACTGTCTCCTCTCTGTCCTGCTCTCCAGAAAAGCCTTCTTTGCCTGGCGATGTTCTGTTCTTGTTCTCTATTGCTATGCAATGAAGCCCCAAATGCAGTGGCTTCAGCAATAATCAATCACCTTGTCACGTTCATAATCTGTGGGGGATTTGGATGGGGCTCAGCTGGGCATTTCTGCTCCATCTGGTATTGAGCTGGTGCCTGGTTTGTCCTGGAGGGTCTAAGGCGGCTCCACCACACTCTCTTTCCATGTCATCTCGGGGCCTCTCACATGGCCTCTCCAGCAGATAGTCAGATATCTTACATCATGCTGTGGGGCTCCAAAATCCTATGTTTCCAGAGACAGAAAGTGGGAGCCGCCATCCCTTCAGGCCTGGAAACTGGCACAGCATCACTTATTCTACTGTTAGTGTTCTATTATTCTGCTGATCGAAGCAGTCCAGAGCCTTGACCCAAGCTCAGTGGAAATCCTCTCAGTGGAAGGAATGTTAAAGAATATGTGGTCACCTTTAACCCTCCACAGGTGAGAAGAGCATGGACCCTTCGTGATCCCAAGAAAACGCAATGGCCTAACTTGCAGGAGCCGTCCCAGGAGAGTTTCCTACGGAAGCACCACATGCAGCGTTCCGAAACCAAACGCAGTCCTGTTACAGGGAGCTCCCTTACATGCATTTGGACCTTTCGTGTCCACTGCCTTGGAAGTAAGAGCATAATTTGCTGCAGGCAAAGAGAGAGTTAAAATAATAGATTATGGATGTTCTGAAGCTAGAAACAATGGCTTTGCTGTCTTCTAAAGAACAATCTGGTGAATCAAGTTGATTTGAATCACTAGCCTGGACTAACTCTCCTGGAAGTGCTTCTACCCTTGTAGAATTGACCGGGGTATCAGCTCTCTGACCTGAGCTCTGTGGCTGAAGCCCCCAGTGCTGGCAGGAAAAGCTTTAGAAGCAGGCACACCTGGGCTGGAAGCCTGGCCTTCTCCCGTGGGCTTCTATGGTGTGACCTTGGGCAAGTCACTGAACATCTCACTGACGTTAGATGTCAATGTTAAATGGGAATAGAAATACCCCCATTGTGTTTCGCGAGAATTAAAATCTGAACGTGAAGCATTTACTTCAGTGTCTGAAACACATAACAGGTGCTTAAGTATTAATTTCATTACCTTATTTCTCTTCCGTCTTAACTCACTCTTTTTCCTTTATTCTGTTTTCTCTCCCCTCTGCCTTCTCTTTTTTTACCTTCCTCATGCATTTTCTCTCCTCTTTTTGATCTCTCTCACTCTTTTTCATTTATAATAAATAATCTACTCCCCTGTACAAACTCTGCTTCAGGAAAAGTAGCATTTGCTCCCCCTAAGCCTCCTTTAGGTTCTCCTGTCTCCCCACATTTCTTCCTATGACCCGCTTTTCCTAGAGTACCCTTCACTCTCTTCCCACTGCTCCAAAACCTCAGAGTCCTTCCTGGTTTCCATGCCATTTCCTCTGTGAAATATTTCCTGCTCACCTCCATTGGAAATCCTCTCCCCTTCCTGTGAACACCCACAGTTCTGGTCCTTTGGCTAATTGGTGGCAGAAAAAGAGCTTCATAGCTCAAGAGACATGGATTATATCCCCAGCTCCGCTATTAAATAGCTATGTGACCTTAGGTGAGTCATTTACCCTCCATGGGTTTTATATTCTCCATCTACAAAACAGACCAAGAAACTAGATAATTCTCTAATTGGGGTTCTTTCTGCTGCTGTGACAAAAATGCTACTCAAACTATCTTAAATAAAAAGGGGAATTGAGCCAGGTCTGGTGGCTCATGCCTCTAATCCTAGCACTTTGGGAGGCCGAGGCAGGAGGATCACCTGAGGCCAGGAGTTCAAGACCAGCCTGAGCAAGAGCGAGAACCTGTCTATACAAAAAAAATCAAAAAATTAGCTAGGCATTATGGTGCGCACCTGTAGTCCCAGCTACTCAGGAGGCTGAGGCAGGAGGATCGCTTGAGCCCAGGAGTTTGAGATTATCAGTGAACTATGATGATGACACTGCACTCCAGCCTGGGAGAGAGAGTGAGACTCTTGTCTCCAAAAAAAAAAGGAGGCGGGAATTTATTGTGTTATGTAACTGAAAAGACCAAGGTTAGAGTCAAGGTCAGTTGGATCCAGGAGCTCAAATTATCATCAGTAGTAAGTCTCTCTATCTCTTGCTCTTTCTTCTTCTGTTAGTTTTATTTTCAGCCAGGCTTTTACCAATCAGTGTCAAAAATACCCACCTAGCTCTAGATTTGCATTCTACCAGCTTGGTAATAAAAATAACTAGCTTCTTTCCAGTCATATCGGCAAAACTCCCAGTGCTGACTTTCATTAGGCTTCAATGGGGATGTGAGCTGAACCATGTGCAGTGACCAGGAGAATGAATATTCTGATTCGTGTAGTCTTCATCCATACTTACCCCTGCAGCTGGGGTGTGGCCAGTCCCATTAAAACACATCAGCTGATAGTGAAGGGTTAATTCTCTGAAGAAAAGTCTGGGAGTGAGAGGAAGGGGCAGTGGATGGTGAGAATGCAAAAACAGGTGTTACTACAATCCAACCCTTGGATGCTCTCCTCCCATGCACATTTTCTCCCTTCGACCCAGCTTCAAAAGTACCCTACCAAACACAGTGCAGATGTGCAACACTCAACTCGGTCAACTGAATCTCCAAGGAGAGACAACACAAAGTCTTGTCTAGTTACTGCACCCACTGCAAGTCCAGGCTTTCTTCACGGTACGTATTCTTCTCCATCAGACTGAGTGTGGCTCTTTGTGATCTGCAGCCTTTGAGTAAATGGCATTGTGAGCTAAAAATAAAACCCTAAGCCCCCTGCTAACTGAACAGACCTCTGTTGGCCATGGGGACCCCAGAGAAACCTTAAAACTGAGTTCCCAGCCGTGACGGAGGGGGAGGTATAAAGCACAATTGCACATGCGCATGTTTTCTCTTTTCATAAATATTCATGACTCTTCCTATAGCTTGTTGAATATGTATATTTAGCCACCCCACTGAGTATAAAATCCTATTCCCTTCGTCCCTCTCTTGAAGCATGTTTTCCTGGCTTGTGGCTGGGAGCCCTATTCCCCAGCCTGCCAGAATGGCCACTGTGGACTGTAAACCCTTTACGAGAGATAAGGCTTTCCTTTTCCAAATCATAAACCTCATTTTTTTTTTTTTTTAGGTTAACAACATTTCACCATCTACCAGCTTACCCAATATGTACTAGTGGAGAAAAAAGAAAGGATAATTGCTATTAAAACATTTGTTTGAAAAAGAGAAACAACAAATAGCGGTTATTAGTCCCTGGCACACACCATATCCTGTTGGGGAAGGATAGCAAAGCTCCCTGCCCTGGCAGCTGGATGAGTTCCTTGACTTCGCAGTGCAGCTTTCTCGGGTTTTGCTCTCTTTGATGCCCTCGATTGACGTAGGAGAGATGAGCATTGGGTGAATTGCCCTTCTGGGAATGCAGTTGGTTAGCAGCTGATTTCCTGTTAGTGTCAGTTCAGGTGTATCACTTAGAAATGCACTCATCCCCTAGTAACGGAACCTGGGGCTAACAGTGGTTTAAATAAGCAGGAGTTTCTTTCCTTACATGATCATATTTCTAGAGTAAGCAGTCACCAGCATGAAATTAGTGACTCAACAAAATCAAGGGTCAGTGAACTGTGGTTCTATATTGGCCTGTCCCAGTAGATGGAATGCCACAGCTGCAGCCATCGTGTCTGCTTTCAAGGAAGGAAGACAGAAAGGCCTGCTCCAGCATCTGTCCTCTCTCATCATGAAGTGCAAAAGCCCTCCCAGAAACCCTCGTGGACTTCTGCTTAGTTCTCATCAGACAGAATTGTGATACGTTCCCAACACAAGAAGGAAGGGCGATGAAGGTGGTAGCCTGTCCATTGTTCCCCAAAGCAGAATTGAGATTTCATTAGCAAGAAAAGCCTGAAAATAGCCTTAAGGATTGAGAGTGGGGTGTGAGGGATGCTTTTCCCAAGGAAATTTACTGATCAGTTACCTACAAAGAGGGGACGAGATGCCAGGTGGGGAAGATGCGATCCCAAATAGATTTTCCGGCTCTAAAAATCTTTGGCCCTAAGAGGTAAAAAAAATTCATCTCTGGACTTAAATAAAGTAATAATAATAATATCTCAGAAGAGTTTGGAAAAGTGAAGTCAATGGCAACTTATTTTTTAAAACAACACCTACCTGAGATAACAGACACTGACAGCGATTCTAGAAAGGATGAAACAGGAGACTTGAAGCATGCTGACATGTGCCTTGTCATCTGTAGTTTAAGGTGATATTTCTCATGGGGACACCAAGGAATCAGGGCTGCTGTCTACCAGCCCCTCCTCGTCACGCCCAGCATTGGGGGTGCTAGAGTTCTCTCTCTAATTTACATAACCACTGAGGCTAACCGGCCCAGAGCCTCAGCTGTCTCCCACTCCCACGCCTACGCTGTAGTTAATATTGCTGGGCCCAGGGCTAAGAAGGCTTAGAAGAGATTTTTAGATGAGTCATTGGAAGCAAAGTTTCATTATTTCCAGGCCGGATTAGTTGGCTCACCCAACCAACATAAGCCCAAAGGCCCACTTAGAGCCCCCACCCAGGCCTCCTGAGTGGTGATTTTAGGGGCGTCTCTGGCAGGGGGAAATCCAGCACAGTGGGCAGCAGCACAAAGTGGGTTGCAATTCTAGGGCGGAGGAGCATTCTGAAGAGTGGGAAGAAAATGCTGCTGTTCCAGGCATGCTGCAAAGGAACGAATCTAATAGAATAGACATCGTCATTGGTAACAGAGCTGATTTTTGAAGCAACAAATAGGCTTCCCCTCTTTCCATTCTCACCATCCCCACCCTCCCTAACCTGAATAATAACATTAATAGAAATGATTAGGGGCAGGTCTCCTATGCAAACCAGAATGAACCCACTTAACAACAATGACCAGACCAATTCTGGAGAAGCACATGGCTGTCTTTGACTATTGGCTCATCTAAAAAAAAAAAAAAAACACATCAAGCAGAAGAGTGTCACTCAGGCAGTTTCTAGATCCCAGGGCCCTTTAAATGTATCATCCCACAGGGAGGGAATAGAAATCCTTTTTAGGATTTACACTCAGGATTTTAATCTGTTTTCTATTTTTAACCTTTAGAAGAGAAGATGAGACCCTGCAAACCAAAAGGAGCCATTATCTTTGCTAAAGTAATTTCAGCTCTGGGAGACAGAGTCCGATTCAGCTTTTTAGGGGTTTTGTTTCTTTTTTAATTCTTTGCAAATTAGAGCAGGTGACGACAAGAAGGGTTGGGAAGCTGGGGAAATGGGTGCCAGGAAATAGGGCCAGATATATCAGTGGGGCTCCTTCAAAGCACACACGGCGACTTCCCCCGCCCCCGACTCCCTCAGCCTGGACTGCAGAACATGTCCTAGTCGCTCCCTCTGTAATTCACCCTCTGCCATTCTGTCTGCGTTCTTTCTCTACACTTAGTTCTCATCACCCCATTCCTGTGCTTAAAAACCACAGTGAACGCCGCACTGTCTTCAGAAATAAATGCAAACTCTAAAGCAATGATACACAGGCCTTCCAGCCTGTCTCCTGGCTTCAGCCTCTCTTTCCAAGTCACCTCCGTTCTTAGCAGCCAGTGGCCGTTGCCCAGGGCAGCCCCTGCTCCACGTTCGGCTGTATTTGTCCAGCGCGTCGTTAACTAGCCATAGCAGTCACTACCCCCTGTGTGTGATATGTTCCTTACACTTACACTTCCTGGTTTGTGCATTCAAGCCATTCCCTTTGCCAGGAATAATCTTTTCCATTCCATCCGCTTGGGGAATAGGTACTTATTCCTACATCTCCTACTGAAATGTCACCTCTTTCCACAGCCTCTCCTGACACTCACTCTATCCACCCACACAACCCCAGGCAGAATTATTTTGGGTTACCCTCCCATTTTATGCATTTCTCTGCTGTAGCAGCTTCTGCATTGTATATCTACACACTGATATGCTATAAAGAGATAATTGGGTTCCTAAAGAAATTTACTTTATCAAAATTGAATTATAAAACCAATTGATTCAGTGAGAGATAAAAGGGGTTGAGGTTAGGGCATTCGAGGCTTACAATAACAGAAGTTAGTTTTCCTGCAGCAATTTCAATACGAAAGGTGCTTGGTAGCTATCAGAGTATTTAATTGCAAGCTAAAATATCAAATTGCTTGATCAAGAAAGACAAATATCTCATTTGCCTCACAAGCCACACACCCATGAGCCTTCCAGACCTCAATCATCTTTGGCCTTGACCCGGCAACTTTGCTGGCATCACAATTGACAGCACACAGCAACAAAAGGACACAAGCGTGAGCAAGTGTGCAAAGGTCATACCAACTTTGTCACCTTAAGATTGCTGAATTGATAATAAATGTGCTGCCTTATCCAGATAATTAGGTTTAGTCTTGACTTTGGCTAGAGCTTGCTTAGTGTCTAGACCCTTATAGCATGAGTCAGATAAATCCCCGTCTCTCACCCCAAACTTCCATATACTGGTAACAAGATTTAATTGTCATGAACTGAGTGACTTTAATAGACAATTAGCCCTTTAATGATAAAATATGAATGCTTATTGAGAGCTATGCTAAGCTCTTTACATGAATTATCTCATTTACTCCTCCCAACAATCCTGAGACACAGGTATTATTACTGACCCATTGTACAGATGAGTAAGTTGAGGCTTAGAGAGGTCAGTTATTTGTCCCATGAACAAATACATGGGAAATAATGATGTAAAATAACCACACCAAAATAAAACTTCTTATTTGAGTAAATGTCCTCCAATACCTTACGGATTTATAGTTCTCTACTCCAAATAGAAAGTCAATTCATTCATTTGCACATTCACAAATTTTGCAATTAGTTTATTTTGCAGGATTTAACTGCTTAATGCTAGGCTTTCTCTTTATGGCTGAGATGGTGCTAATTTGAACACTCTTAAGCTAAAAGACTGTAGCTCTTTTCTATAGCAGAAAACTGAGGCCCTAAACCATACGTTTGTCCACTGTAGTGTGGGACGAGAGAATTTTTCTGAAAGAAATCTTATCCAGGGGCACTCACTTATAGTGAGGTATAATGAGGGAGAATGGCTCCATTTTTACAAAAAAAAGATGCCAACCCTCCTCAAGAGTTGGCTGACTACTGGAGCATATGGCTCCACACTTAATCCATACCATAATACATGTTCTCCAGCACTCATCAGGGCACAGCCTTGAACTCCACGCTACCTGATCCTTATCAAAAGCCTAGTTTGTGGAAATCATATTTATGAAAGATACCTTGAAGGGGCCTTATGCATATAGTGTTTTAGATTGCAGATAAGGAATCTTAAATCCATTTTAAGATGAGGCATTATATATAATTAATTAATCAGGGTGATTTCAGACAAGACATTTAACCTCTTTGTACTTTAGTTTCTTTCCCTGCTGGTACCATGAGGTAGTTGGTCTGGGTGACCTCAAAGGGTTTTTCAGTGCTAACATTTCGTGAAGTATTCTCGACTCTGCCCACACGTGTACCAATGAGAATGAGTCACATCGAAAGCAGTGGAAGATCCACGTGTTATATCCATTTGGTCCAGGAATGCACTGAAGTCTGTGACTTCCTTGGGTCAGTGATGAATGTGTCCCGGATGCCTTCCCAGTTTCCATGATCCCTTTCCCTATCGCAACCAATTCCCATTTGGAGATTCGAGTGGTTCCAAGGAAGCTGACTTCAGCTCAGAGGAGTTGAGAGACTCTTGCCATATTCCATGTAAAAGAAGATCATGGCTTGGACCAAGGGGATGTGAAGGGAAATGCACTCAAGAAGTAGTTTTGATGGTTTGGAAATGGAAGATGAAGGAGAGAGATGACTCCAGAAGGACTCCTAGATTTCTGGCCTCAGCAACCTGGTGGATGATGAAAGGAGCTACTGGGAGAGAAGACCAGGGAAGGACAGGTGGGAGGTGGGTGTAGAATGAAGAGCTCAGTTTTGAATCAGTTAAGCGTGAGCTTCAGGTGGAAAGGTCAAGAAGTTTGGATATGTAAGTATGGAGTCTAGAGGACAGGTCTGGGCTGAAGATACAAGCTTTGGAATCGTCGGCATACAGGTTGTAATTAAAGCTTTGGGACTGGATGAAATCACCGAGGGGAAGCGTGTAAAGAGATGAAATGGGCTGATCCCCCCCGCCCCCGGCCCCATTTCCTAGACCCATTAGATTTTTATCCCAGTCTTTCCCCTCTGCTGGTTGTCCCCACAATTACCCTTAATCAATCAATTATGAATAAACTGAAGATATTTCCTTAATGAATGTTTTCGAATCTGAGCTCTTACCTGCGTTTCTGTGTGCTTCAGCATTCTCTTATTCAACAATGGGAATCTAATGAGGATTAAATCAAGTGCTTTCTCAAATCCAGCGCCTTCTCCAAAGAGCCATCCTTATATGACCACTCCAGCCCCTGAGCGAGTAGGACAGTCAGTACTGTGGGCCACACTGTCACAGTGTGATACTGTCCATGTGCATCTGTTCCTATTCCCCAGCCCTTGGTTAATTAAAAGCTCCTTGAGGGGAGTGAGAATAACCTGCTCCTTTGTAAACCCACTGCAGCACCTAGTGAGTGCCAGGTCAGCGCAGATTTTCTAACTGACCAGATGGTCATTCTTAAGCCGGGGTCTGGGTGGCATTGAAAAGTGGATAAGGAATGTATGAGCCAAGGCTCTGACCTGGCTTTTGCTCCAAAAGGGGATTTATTGGCTCATGATATAAAAACCCAGGAAAAGCAGGGTGGAATTGACCCTATGGGACAGCTATAGCCAACTCAAGAGCCACTAGGGTCTCTTCCCCCTCCAATTTCCACTTCTTGCTGAGTGTTAGCCTAGGATACTACTAATATCACTCATCTGTTTGTACCTGCATTACACTGAACACTCTCACAAATCATCTTGTTTATTTACTTTGTTACCTGCCTCCCTGTTTCCCACCCCCATCATGTAAACTCCCTAGAGAGAGGAATTGCATCTGTCTAGTTCATTGCTACTTCCCTGACACCCAAAATAGGGACTTTTTCTATTGTAGTGGAGGCCTTGTAAGTATTTTAGGAATGAATTAATGAAGGAAGGAAAAAATGAGTTCTTTGTGCAATAGGCAAGGACTTTGTCTCCGTTTGGTCACCTCTGAGTCCCATCACTGTGTCCAGGGGTTTGAGGTGTGATGGTGGGTTCATGGTGAGCCACACCCCTGTCTGGGAGTTGGGAGGAGGTATAGCACCGGAAGTAGAATAGAAAAAACCTTCAGGCAGAGAGGATAGCCATGGCCAACATTAAGAGTAAAAACAGTCTCTTAGACCCTGCAGAATGTAAGGTACTCTTTGGTCCTGAGCTCCCTGGAAATAGTGGGCGTTGTGCCCTCCAGCCTCCTAGCTTATGAGTTACACTGACTCAGACATACCTTTAAGACACATTCTCTGAGCAACATATTTCCACCTTGAGTACAGTGACAACATTCTCCAAACCAAAATTCAAATTGCATAGTCCGATAAATATAGGAACAACAGGATGAAACATTCAAATTAGGCTTGTTCCAAAAATTTCTTGATGGATATTGGTTGTTCCTGTAGGTGTCCACTCCAAGTTAGCTGGGAAGCCATTCGCCCTTTGAGTCTTGACCCCATGAATGGCATCTACCCGGGTGAGGACTAGCATTAGCTCACCTACACCATTCCCAGACTTGCTTGAGTCCAATTTCCCTTAACCACTTGGAAAAGTGGCAAATTATAGGGAACAAATGTGCCTTCCAGCAGCGGGAGAGACACCTGCCTAATGAGTCAGCAGTTACGCAGATGGTGAGATAGAGTAGCCAGGCAGGAAGGATCTGGAGTCTGCTTGTCCCAATGAACAGCCAGTGCCAGAGCCATCTTTCCCTCTCCAGTCCTGCTGGGCTGACCACGTGGCTTTCCACACGAATGTAGGTCATTTAAAATGCTGTCAGCAAGCTGCTGTTTCTTATTGCCAAGACACTGAAAAACCTGTAGTGACTAGGAGAAATTATTTCCAAGCTGGTGCTTCTCACTTAAAACAGAGAATCCAGATTTGTAAAAGCTGCATTCTACCATTCTACGCTCAGATATGATTACCCTTCAGTGCTGCACAAACAGCCACCACGTCTGTACGTGTGTGTGCTGGGGAAAGAAGGAGGCAGGAGGGAAGGGAAGAGAGTGGGTTCCTGGTTTTAAAGGCAGGAGTTCTAATGTTGCAATTTACTCTTGAGGGTATTTGAAAACGTTATTCTCATTTCCAGAAAGAATCAAAATGTGGTCATTTATGCCAAGATCTGGAAACACTGGGACTTTAGTTTGGCTGAGAAAGAAAAATATCTGTTTTACTGGTTGAATTTACCATTTTGCCAAAGTACGTCTGTTTAATTCATGAAATTTAATCACGGTCATGCTGGGATTCATTGCTTCCCATTAGCGCTTCCTTTGAAGATGAGTGAAAAGACCAAGGGTTAAGGGGAAAGAAAGATTCTTTCCAAAGTACTGCAAGACTTCATTTGGACTTCATTAAATCTCATTAGTTCACTAAGACAGAATTTATGACACTTTGGACAGAGAATGGGCTGGTACTTAGCTTGGTTTAATCTATGAAAAAGTGATTTTTCTCTGCAGGTGAATGATATAAATAAGGTCTTAAGGAAGAGTCTATATACATAAGGGAATAAATATTCATTAGGCACTTTCTTTTACACACAAGTGCTATGCTAATTTCAAAATTTTTAATATTTTCATTAAAGAAAATGGATGGGGCTACCACTTGACAACACTTTTCTACTTCGTTTACTATTACTGTTGCTTATTTATTTGTACTCTACCCACTTCCAAAAAGGATTTAAGCCAGGCTACAAAAAAAGAACATATTTATGTAGGTAAAATTAAGTGTTTGTCTGATTACCATATCATACAGACACGTTGAAACAGATTTTCACTAAATTCAGAAGATATTTGGGGGATAGTCTATCTTAAAATGGTGGTGAATATAAAATTTATTTTGAAGAGTTCTGGGGAGTGCTGCAAAAGATAATGCAGAAATTTTACTAGAAAGCCTAACCTACTAGTGACTTCCGCAAAGTACAAGTTTATTTCTGACTCACCCAAAAGAAACCTCTAGCGAGGCTAGAACTGTTAGGGTGACTCTCCAGCATCCAGGGATTCATTTTTTTGTTGCATCATCCTGGTGCTGGCTTCCATCTTTTGGGACACCTCGTAGTCCAAGGTGGCCATGGTGTGCCCATATACTACCCAGTCCATAGGTAGCATGAAGAGAGCAAGGACAAAAGGGTCCTCCTCCAATGAATGGGTCAGCACACTTTAATCCACCTGCCTAGAAATCCCACACATGACCTATGCTTGCAGCTCATTGGCCAAGACAATGGATACAGGGTGGAACCAGCCAGCCCCTGCCGTGAACAGACAGCTGCCCTCCTGAGCAGCTGAAATTATGGTAGAGTCAGAGGGAGGGAAATAAAAAATTAGGAGCAAAGAAAGTAAAATAATTTTTGCAGTCACTATGATTAAATAACAGATTTAACCTTCAGCTTCTCAATGGCCAGGACAAAAGGGAAAGAATTATTTTTACTAAAGAAGCAAAGATATCAATTCCTCAATAGAGGCAAAGTTTATCCCAGAATTAAATTCTATAATGTTTCCCTCACTGGGACCACACGTAAGAATCATAGCCACATAATCTGAATGTTTAAAATTGCTCTTATTATTAAATATTCTGTCCTAATCTTTGCTATACATATACTCACTCATGTGTGTCCCATTTCTGTTTTAAAAAACATGGTACCATGGGTGTTGGAAACAGTGGACAGCAGAACTGAACATTCTTGGTAAGTTTGCAGGGAATGTGGAAGGTGGTTCTGCGAGAATCGATGGACAGGATGACCCAGAAATGTCATGGTGGTGGCCTTCGCGTCGGGCTTCTGTTTGACAGGCCAGAGGGCCTTGGTGCCAGCCATGACTAAGTCCTGGATTGACTCAGCCTAATGGAAATGCACAGCAGACATGGAGACAAGCACAGAGAGTCGATAACTGCTAGTGAGACCACGAGTGCTCTCACTGGCACCACCTGTGTGTTCTCTCCCGCTAGTTAGAACACTCGGGAAGCGAAATCTTCATCAGAAGCCACACTTTGGATCTGTCATGAGAAATCTCTATCACAGGGATCAAACCCCTAAACTTAGTTCATTTTCCCCTGGCAGCAGATCTAAAGAAATCCAAAAACAAGAAATTAATTACAGAAAGTTAAGTGATACACTAAATGCATCATGCTAAGACCACCTATTATTACCATGCAGATGGGATAGTTTTGCCCAGAGATTGGAAATCATAGAAATCTTTTGGCTGAGATTCACTCCCCAAGATGGTGTCTGAAGAGCATGGCTGACATTCGCCCCTTTGCTCCTTTCTTTCTAGGCTCTAGTGGCTGCCCAAACCCCTTTCGGGTCACAGCATTCTTGCATGATGTTATGATAGTCGGTCAGTATAGCCCATCTCCTGCTGACTTGAGAAGGTTTTGTCTCTCTCAGTTGACCTTTCACTTCTGAGTTCTTCTTCATCTAGTGTTTCTGTGCCAGGTTAACTCTGAGAGGGCAATCCAGGGTCCTGTGAGGGCATGATATTGAAGTCCCCAAGTACAGCTCTTCGAATGAGCTTCCATAAATACCAAGAGCACAGTGTAAGAATCCGGTGGCTGCCATGTACTGAGGCCCACTGTGTCAGCCGCTGATCTGGGAAGTTTTACTTATAGTTCTGTAGATATGAATTCCATGCAATACATCTGGTGGGAAATAGTATTATTACCATCTTACAGCTAAGAAAATGGAAACTTGCTAAGTGTATTTGTTTCCTAGGGCTGCCGTCACCAGTGACCACAAATTCAGTGGCTTAAAACAACAGAAATGTATTCTCTCACCGTTCTCAAGTCCAGAAGTCCAAAATTAGGAGTCAGCAGGGCTGCACACCCTCCAAAGGCTCTGTGGGAGCATCTGTCCCTGGCCTGTTCCAGCTTCTGGTGTAGCTACGTCATTCCACTCTCCCCTCCATCTGCACATCACCTTCCCCTCTGTGTCTTCTCTCC
>RJWJ010041448.1:0-13491 GCA_004363605.1 Indri indri | reverse complement strand
CCTGCTCTGGGGGCCAGTTCTACCGACCAAGGACTCTCTAACCTAGCCAAGGTTAGAGGCCTCACAGTCCAGCACAGGTTATACCTTGGATGCAGCCACGAGCTGGGCTGTGCTAGCAGCAATTTCATGTGAACACACCATTAGCTCCTCAAATTTCCCTCTGCCTTGGACCACCAGATCAGCTGCATCCCTGATAGGAAAAGACAAGACGGACCAGGTCACAGGCAGATAAGCTGCAGCCCTCACGACCCCACATCCAGACACCCCCATTGCCCTGCTAGACAGGGAGGGGCCTGCCTGCTCTGCATCACCCGGGACACCCAGGCTCCCTGGCAAAGTTTTCACTTCCTTATCAACAGTTCGTTTCTAGGGAACAGATTTTTCTCCCTTAGCTATGGTTTGGGGTGGATCAATGGAATGAGTAGTGGGGAGGAGCCTTGGGACCAACAGACACTTACACCATGACGGTAGCTCCCCAGCCCACAGCTTTGGAGGCTGAGATGAGTCCTTCTGTCCATCGAGAGTTCTTGGCGTAAAACTCTTTAGGGGATGCTGTACCCTAGAGAAGTAAAAAAATAATAATAATAGCTATCTTTTATTGAGTACCTACTATGTGACAAATGCTTTTATATATATTATCCATATCATCTTCACAGTAACTCTCAGAGGTAAGCATTATTTTATTCCTATTTTACAAATAAGAAAACTAAGGTTCAGAGAGACAAAAATGCTTTTCCCAAGGCTATGCAGTAAATAAATGGAAATCCTGGGCTTTTCTGACTCTAAAACCTGTATGTAGCATTTCTATTATAGCATAATGTTTCTATATTGTATATAAGAATATGTGTTCCTATATGAAAAAGTTATAATTTTAGGGAAGTCTAGCTGCTCTCCATGATTTGTCAGAAGAGGAGAGTATGCAGTTAATAATTTTTAAAAATTATTTATTTTTTGGCCAGGCACGGTGGCTCATGCCTGTAATCCTAGCACTCTGGGAAGCCCAGGCAGGAAGGTTGCTTGAGCTCAGGAGTTCGAGACCAGCCTCAGCAAGAGCAAGATCCCGTCTCTACAAAAAATAGAAAAAATTAGCCAGGCATCATGACCTTGCCTGTAGTCTTGGCTACTCGGGAGGCCGAGACAGGAGGATTGCTTGAGCCCAGGAGTTTGAGGTTGCTGTGAGCTAGGCTGACACCATGGCACTCTAGCGCAGGCAACAGAGTGAGACTGTCTTAAAAAAAAAAAAAAAAAAAAATTGGCTGATTGATTGATTGATTGATTGTAGAGATGGCATCTTGCTATGTTGCCTGGCTGGTCTTGAACTCCTGACCTCAAGCAATCCTCCCACCTGGGCCTCTCAAAGTGTTGGAATTATGGCCGTGAGCCCTCATGCTTGGCCTCAAAAAATTATTTCTACTTTGATTTAAAAAAAAGTTTCTATGCGTTGGAAGTGTCTGATAGCCTGAGACTCTGCAGATACTCAGTCCATCTATTTAGGGACAGAAAACATCACCCCTCGGTCTGATAAAAAGCACCACCAAAGCAGACACGGCTGCTTTCTTTATACGATTGTTTCCAGGCTCATAACTCCCTCCCTGGACTTAGGCTTCCAAAGCTGCAGCTGTATTACGGGTATGTGAGGGAAAAATAATGACGATAATGCCAGCAAAGGCGTGAGAACACGAAGTGATCTGTCCACAAGAGGCTGACAGCACAGTCTGTCTGTGAATTACAGCGAGTTGACCCGGCTGTTGAGAACAGACCTGGCGGAGCCCCCTGTGAAAAGTCAGGATCAAGTTTGCTCTTGGGATCTGTCCAGTTTCCAAAAACCCTCACATCTTCCCCAGAGGGCCCTGACTTGCAATGAAAGTGGCTTCCACGGCAAGTTCCAATGACTTGGGAGCTGGCTCTGGGAGCTATGGCTGTCCACCCCCTCGGGAGCTGCCAGGGCCCTGGCTTCTCCACACAGCATCTGCTGATGTCCACGGGAGCGGCAGCTATACCCTCACATGGACACACAGACGAGACGGCAGCATCACTAGAGTTCAGGGAAGTGGGAATCTGTCACCCATGCTCACCCTGCCGCTCTCCACAATCTCTCTCTGGAGGTCCTTAGAGGCCACGATTAGCACCTGAATAGCTTGCATGAGGCTGGTACAGGAACCAAGGATCCTGCAAAAAAAAAAAAAAACCAAAAAAAGTCAGGGACACACAGAGACTAAGTAAGAACAATGAAGACAACAGTTCTCTTTTTCACTCCCAGTCACAGGCAAGCTTGGAGTGGGGAAGAGAGGCAGGGATGGCGCCGAGCTTGCTAGAATGCTCTGGGGTGAAGCCCCGAAGGAATGGCAGGGGAGTGAGAAGATGGGATTGTGGATTTTCTTTGTAAGGAACAGTTAAGTCATGATTCCTGGGGTTTCTTTTCCACTGTATTGCTGTCATCGTTATGATCGTCCTCAACAGTTACATAGACTCAGCCCTTCTCGTGGCTGCTGATGTGCTAGGCTAACTCCCTAACAGGTCCTCCCCCACGATGACGATGGCTCCTGCTCCCCAGGTGTTACGTGATGCTTGACTGACCTTTCGTTCACCTCCAATTTGACTCCTGTGTCTCCTGCTCGCGATTTGCTGAGCATTTCCTGTGAAAAAGCAGCACAGTTTCTAAACACGTCATGAGTACTGAGACTCTACTGACGTCCTGCCACACTCGGAGTCCGACATCCTGCGGTAGTGGGGAAACCCGAATCTAGAAGTCCCCATCCACGTCCTTGAGCAAGGCAGGAAAAGAATCAGACTCCAGTCCACTGAGGGGGGACACAGCCCCAGCACGCTGGCTCTACAGTCCGTTGAGTGTCTCGACGTCCTGGCAGCCAGGCTGATACGCATAGAGCCATAGCTCCGTGTCAAAGGGGCAGCGACCACCAGGTCCTACGGCAGGTGCTCGCACCACGGCAGGTGGCTTGAGTCTTCCACCAAAGGAGCAACACGTGACCTTCTCTGTGGTGCCCACCCAGCTTTTTCTGAGAGAATCGTTACCATTGATTAGGGGTGCCACTGATTTACTGAGTGCCTGGCATGGAGATAAACGGGCATGATCCCATCTAACTCTTACAACAGCCCTCTGGGGTAGGCGTCACTCTCACTCCCATCACACAGAAACAGAATCTGAATCCTGGCGAGGTGAATGAAACTTAACCAAGTTACACAGCTAATAAGTGGTCATTCCAGAACATGAACCCAGGATGGTCTGACACCAAAGTACCCGATCCCTGAGGAAGCTGCCCACTCTCCTTCCAGAGGGGCTTCTCATTTTCTACCCCTCAGAGAAGCCCGTGGGGTCGGGTTTTGGTTTCTTTTGTAGGGGGGGGCCTCTGCAGCCACAGTGAACGACTGAGGCACGTCTAATGGGCAACGTTGCCAAAGGGCAGCCCCCGGAGCGTCGCTTCGGGAGATCCTGCGGAAGCTGCCATACCTCTATTCTGGCCGTGGCGGTTTCAATGGCAGCTGAAGTGGCCGCCATCTCCTTGTCCACCAGGTCTCCCAGCTCCTCCTGTTTGATGTCCAGGCCCCTGGGCAGGAGCTCCTGTGAAGAACATCACAAAGGCTGAAATGACCCCGGGCCTCCTCTCTCTCCTCCTCTGGCAGACCCGTAACCCTTAAAAGACAGCAGAAGTAGGAGGGCACCCCTCCAACCGCCGCTGAGCACTTTCTGCAAGCCACAAAAAGGGGGGCATCTTTCACGGACCTCGTCCGGTCCTCACGTCAACTCCGGAACCTCACACTCCTCCTCACTCAGAGCCCACCTTCTTCCAGAAAGCCACCGCTGCCTGGAACCCGGCCCCTGTTTGCGCAGCGTAAATTGTATTTGCTAACGTGGAAGGTATTTTTAAAACTTCTCCAAATACAGATGATATCTTCCAACCAGTCTGACCCTGATTTAACTTTGCTTCCACAGCAGTCACAGGAGGCAGTCACTATTCCTGCTGGAACGAAGTGCTGACGGATAGCAAAGCCCATGGTTTTTGAAAATGTCTGTGTTTTAGTTTGATTTTTGTTATTAAATAAGAGATGTAATCAGATCTCTGTTTTGGGAAGAGAGCAGAGGAAAGAGGCCAGAGGCTGGAAAACTAATCAGAGGCTGTTTTAAGAGTCTAAATGGAAGAGGAAAAGGATCTGAATTCTGGCCCTGGCTCTTCCTTCCGCTTATTATCACACATTTTAGGAATTAATTAAATGCTACCTTATACTGTACTTTTTTTTCTAGAGACTGGGTCTCACTCTGTTGCCCAGGCTAGAGTACAGTGTGCAATCATAGCTCTCTGCAGTCTTGAACTCCTGGGCTCAGGCGATCCTCCTGCCTCAGCCTCCCAAGTAGCTGTGACTACAGGTGCACATCACCACGCCCAGCTCATTTTTTAACTTTTTTTTTGTCAAGATGAGGTCTCACTCTGTTGCCTAGGCTAGTCTTGAACTTCTGGCCTCAAGCAATCCTCCTACTTCGGCCTCCCAAAGTGCTGGGGATAAAGGCACGAGCCATGGAGCCCAGCCCTCGTCCTGTGCTCTTAAAATAGATCTTTATTACAATTCTTATCACATTGTATAGAAATGGTTAATTTTCTTATTTTTCTGTCCCATAGAGTCCTTGTCTCATTTGTCCCTATATAACTACACCTAACCTAATTTCTGCTTCATAGGACACATTCACTACAACTTTATCAAATGAAAAATAACACAATTATCTCCATTTTACGTGAAACTTGCCCAACCAGATAAAAATCCTTGGAGACAGGGAAACTGCTTACACTTCTTTGATATTGCCTGGCATGGTAATGATGACATAGATTGTCAGTTAATAGTGAATTAAATATAACTGGGTAGTCAGTCAGGGGGTCAGATTTTCCAGCTCTAACTCTCTCTTTCTAGAATCAAGCTGTGGCCACGCACAGTGGCTCATGCCTATAATCCCAGTGCTTTGGGAGGCCGAGGTGGGAGGATCACTTGAGGCCAGGAGTTCGAGACCAGCCTGGGCAACATAATGAGACCCCGTCTCTACAGACAATTAAAACTAGGCATGGTGGCGCGCACCTGTAGTCCCAGCTACTCGGGAGGCTGAGGCGGAAGGATCACTTGACCCCAGGAGTTCAAAGCTGCAGTGAGCTGTGACTGCTGCACTCCAGCCTGGGCAACAGAGTAAGACTCTGTCTCTAAAAAATAAAAAAAATATATAAAATAAAATAAATAGAATCGAATTGTAAGTACAGAAGGAACTGGCTTAGAACATCACTGCTTCCCGGGCAATGCACCAGCACTCGCACCCAAGAACTTTCCTCAATAATAATACTGAAAGCACCTCGCCAATGGCCTTGATCTTGCTAAGGCAGCTCCTCATGGCTGTGCTGTTGGCATCCTCAGTGGTTCCCTTTTCCTCCAGGGCGGCTAGGTAGATGAGGGTCTCCCTGCCGTACTCCTTACAGGCCTCTGTCAGAGCTGGAGACGCAAGGCGACAGAGACTTACTTGTAAAAGCCCTCCGCTCCCAGCTTTTATGAATGGCCCCTCACGCCCTGGTACTCACAGTCAGCAGGCTCCGGCGGGCTTCTAAGGCTGGTGGTGCTACCGTGAGCAATGGTGTCACTGGTCAAATGGGCAAGCAGGATTATTGAATGGAGAAGCCCGCCGATATCTGCCAGGAGTGCAAAAAGGAAAGTTTCTCAGGCCTGGCTGAGGGTGTCACTCTCACACCCCTTTCTGCCCTGGCTGTACGAGTTATACACACTCCTTTCCTGGTGTACAGGAACCCATTGGTATTCACATATTCAAGTGCTTCTGAACCCCACCTGGCCAGCACCAACGACAGAGCCTGTCCTGTGCCCTTCATACCTTCCGGGCAGGCCAGATACTGGCTCCAGCTTTTCTCCAGTTGATCAATGCAGCTGGAAACAGACTTGACCGCGGAGAGAAGGTGATCTGTGAGAGACAAGACAGGGCAAATTCAGAGCAGGTTCTCCTAGCTCGCTTCACCCTTGTTAGTTAAGCCACCAGAGCGAGGAGCTTGCTGAGTGAGTGGCCCCAGCCCCCGCAGGAGCTGCCCTGAGATGACAGAAGGGAGATCGTTGGCTACGCTGGTCCTGATGTGATGTGTGTGATTCTCTTACTGGAGAAGCTGGGCCTATCTGGTCCCTTAGCCAAGGATTTCTCGGTACTGCTCCTCGCATGAAATCTGGGCTTTCCTATGAAGTCTCTGAGGCCCTTTGTGCCTCACTGCTCTTGAGCCCAGACCCTTAGCGCTCTTAGGCCAGTCTACGCTCATGCTCTGCACGCGACAGTCATGCCCGCTGCCCTGCGTCCACAGGGCCACGCAGAACGTGCAGCACACAAGTTAGAAGTGTGGGCTCTCAAGTCCCACTGCCCCGCTGTGGCTCCGTGCTCTACCATTCCTGGCTGTGTGACCTCAGGCAGCCTGTGCCTGCTTCCCCATCTGCAAACAAGGGAACAGCAGGACCCCTTGGCAGTGTCGCTGGGAGGACCGGCTGGGCCCAGGCATGTAATGTGCTTGGGCGAGTGCCCTTAGTGAAGCACATAGGAAGCGCTCAGTAAACGTCAGCTGTTTTTATTATTTTCACCCCCACCTCTCCTTCTCTTCACTGGTTCCTAACTGTCATCTTCTTTCAAAACCCAGCTCATAACATAACGTCTCTTCTCAGAATCCGCCCACGGGTGCCCCAGTTCCTGGCATTCCCTCAGTAAATGAGGTACCCAGCGTGCTCTTTCATTTGTAACTGCTGCGTTTCTTCGCAGACGGGTTCCCTGCTGAATAAGCTATAATAGTCCTTGCTGAATACTTCATCAACTCAGGACCTTTCGATTTGACGATAAAAATCGAGTGTCAGCTGTCTCCTGCCTTCTTCTTCGTCTTTCAGTGGGACCTCTTGTTACTTTGCCAACATGGGCCCTTGGCTTGAAAGTGAGCTGTGATGAGATCTGCTCATGGTCATGTCTGCAACCTCACAAACCCCCTGTGCCTGAGCGCTCCCCCTCTACTGTGCACAAAGCCCTGCCCTTTCCTCGGGACTCGCCTGCATGCACAGTGGGTGGTGGGCCCTTCCTCCCTGTAGTCATGCTGGGTGTTGTGTTTTTATTTTTGTTTTTAGAGACAGGGTCTTGCTCCGTTGCTCAGGCTGGAGTGCAGTGGCACAATCATAGCTCACTGTAACCTCAAATTCCTGAGCTCAAGCCCAGCGATCCTCCGACCTCGGCCTCCTGAATAGCTGCGACTATCAGCGTGCGCCACCACTCCTCGCTAATTGTTTAAAAAATTTTTTTACAGAGATGGGGTCTCACTATGTTGCCCAGGCTGGTCTCAAACTCCTGGCCTCAAGCAAACCTCTGCTTTGGCCTCCCAAAGTGCTAGACTACAGGCATAAGTCACGGCACCCAGCTCATGCTGGGATTTTTATTGTTTTTGCCACTCCAAGTTTTCTAATGCTTCCCTGCCTAGACTTGAAGTTTATGAGCAACTCTGTCTTGATTCAGACCATAGTTTCCCCATAGAGGACACAGAACTGTCTGCGTCTCCTTCTATTTGCCGTCACAGTTGTTTCAGGGCTCTGCTCCCAGGGGATGTTTCATCAGTGTGACCCACTGACAAAAGCAGTGGTTGTTACACCTGGGGGCTTTAGAAAATGCTACTGCTCAGGCCCTCTGCTGCAGACAGCCGATCTATATTGGAGCCTGGGCACCCCAGGTGATTCCGACATGCGGCTGGGCTGAGGACCCCTGAGCTCAGTTTCACATGGGATTCGACGCCAACAGGTAGCATCAGGCTTTAAGGACCTGGCACCTGCAAGCTGAGCGACTGGAGGAGTACCTGCAGACCCAGCGCAGCTGATGAGTGTGGGTTCTTCGAGCTGGCTCAGGGCCTCTTGTATCACCTGCTCCGCAGACTTCCTCGACTCCACGAGAAGCATTTTGCATTGGTCTTTCTTGAGTTGGCACATAGACTCCTAGAAACGGTCCGGGGTGGTGAGAGTCTGCCCCAGACCCCAAAATGAGCCTGAGCAGCATCACCTGTGACCTGGCTTGGGCTTCTGGCATCTCAGCTCAAGGTGTTGCTAATGAGGTCCAAGCCAGTTAGCTTGACACAGACAAATGCTTTGACTCTGTCCACAGGTGTGTGCTACCGCCGGCTCCAGGGAAGGACCACTGCAACCCATTCTCACTCCTGGGAAGCTTCCCTTCTTGTATGAAAACAAGAGTGCTTTGCTTTCCTCTGCTGGCTCTGTGGGTGATGCGGGGCGTGCCGGCAGTAGGAGCCAAGCCTACAGAGTGCCTTCACCATCGGGCCAAGGCCTCCAGCCCCTTCACGGCGCCCTCCCTGCCCCCCACCTGCCTCCGTGCATACACTGCAGCCCATCAGTGCGAGTTCACAGGGGGTCAGCCTCTTGGGCCTCCGTTACTTGCCTGCGAGCTGGCCAGTTTGAGCTGGGCGTGTTCCAGCTGTTCCTGAAGGGTGGACAATTCCTTCTCCCGAGAAGCTGCAGAACTCACAAGGCTGGCCCGCTCCTTCTCAAGGTTGGTGATCTGGGCCACCCATTTTGCTTCTGACTGCAACAGCGACCAGGTGGGAAGAGGGAGATGCTGGACGAATTAAATTGTCCCCTTCCCAGAGGCTCAACCCACCACCTGGCCACAGGGAACAGGAGGTGATACCTCTTTAACCTGCCATTCTCATTCTCAACCATAGCTGTGGCCAGTATGGCCACGTGCAGGATGCTGGGTGACAGCAATACCGAAGCTAACAGGAAGGCAGGGAAAGGAGCTGCTCACCTGGGCAGACGTTTCCAGGCTGTTCTGGAGGACCTGCAGCTCTAGTTTGCTGGTGGCAAGTTCTTGCTTCAAGCTCTCTAGAACTTCCAGCAGTTCTTGAGTCTGAAAGAGGAGAAAACAGGAGGACTGTCATCTGGGTGGTTACAAGGGATATACAAATGTAAAAATTGCCCAAGCTACCAATGAGGGATCTATGAACCCTACTGTGTATAAGTTATACCCCAACAAAAAGTGCCTGGGCTTGGGGGACAGTAGGGAGGAGGTGAGACCCCAGAGGGCACTTTTGGCTAAGTAGAATGTCAAGGGAGGAATTTTAGAGACATTTCCCAAACCTCATGCCTGAGCCCCTAATCCTACAGCCGAACTGGGTCTTTCTTTCGGGAACACAACACCTGGTATATTGCGGAGCTACAGCATCTCAACATCTTGAGATGATTCCTTTTCTTTGATTTCTTTTCTAAGTGGTGTTTTTCAAAGAGCAGGTTGGGAACCATTAGTATGAATTTGCAGCTAGCATCTTAAACGATGCATTAAACAGAACAGAAAAATATCCAAATAAATTCAGGTGGTAAGGGCAAGTATTGCTTGGTGAAGCTTTCGTTTCCATGAGATGGACACTTTTTTTTTTTTAATGTGGGTTCACAGAAAAATGTGAAAGGCACCCCCTACGTCCAAGGCACCCAGTTTTCTCCATCCCACATCTCCTCCTGGGCCTCTCGGCCTCTGGCCTGCAGCCGGCCCCACCCCAACACAATGGTGTCCTCCCACCTGCAAGCCTCTGCAAATGCTCGCCTTTCTCCGCTGTCCCTGTTTTCCCATAGTCACACTGTCCTGGAGCCTCGCCCTCAGACAGCCTTTTTGGGTTAGCCCCACTCAGCTTGGGTCCTTCCATTGCTTTGTGCCCCTAACCTGTGTGTGTGCTGGTGACCGTGTCCTACTGTTCTGTTTGGCCTCCTGTGATACCCTCCCAGCTGTGTGGTGCCAACCAACTCACAGAACTGCCCACAGAGCAGCAGACTACAAAGTCCCTGCCTGCCACCCACTCGACAGACACCCCTTTTGTTTCCAGGGTACGTCTTCCGCTCACCTTCCGCTGGCCCTGGTCACTGATGCGCTCCAAGGTATCCTCCAGTTCTTTCTTCTCTCGTTCCACATCTACTTGGGCTTGTCTGGCCACAGACATCTGTTTGGTCACCTCTGCATTCTGGAAGGGAAGAACATTGTCTTGAACTGGCTGATCTCAGCCTTAAAGGACCTCTCTCCCTTCTAGGACAAACGATCGCATGCAGAGCATGAGTGGCCTAGAGTCGGACACAGGAATCGCTTCTCCGTCCAGGGGGAAGCGAGGATAAAGCTGTAACTTTCAGACACTCGCCTCTCGGGTATTTACAAAATAATAAAGACGGTGGGCCTGGCACAAGACACAGGAGGCAGGAGAGCTTGAAAAGCTGTGGTTCCCAGGGGGATGGTGGCAGCCCCCTAGAAATGTGGGGCCTCAGCGGTTCTCTCCCGCGGGCGCAGGGTCCGGGGGTCCTACCTTCCGCAGCAGGTCGGCGTGGTTCTGCACCAGCTCGCTGTACTTCTCCTTCAGCTTGCTGTACCGCTGCTCGTTGGCTTGCGCCTTCCCTGCACCGTCAGGCACCAAGGTGAGGAGAGTCTGCCCTGGGGGAGCCTCTGCCCTCCTTCCCGTTAGCCAGGGTCCCTAGAGATCCTCCTTTCCTTCCACAAATGCATATACTCCCTCTTCTCCCTCAAAAATCCTACTTAAATAAACTTCTCTGGGAGGCCGTCTTTAAAAAAAAGACTTCATCGCATTAGGACCTCGCCAGGGATTCGCGCGTCCTCAGTGTTTACATACACCGCATTGATTTTATCAGGGCTTTCGGCTTTCATGTCGATGTTTTTCTTAGGCTCTCCGGCTGGTCTCCCTCTCCTTTGGGTGCGCACTCCCAGGGCAGCGCTCCAGTGTCACCTTCCGTAATCCCCACCCCTGTGCTCAGCGGTGCCTCCCAGGGGCTGTACCTTCTGGACTCGACCCTGCCCTTCGGGCTGAGGACGGGAGCTGGCATTCCTGACAGCGCTGCCAGAAAGACGTGGGGCTGGGGCTCTGCCGCTCAGCTCTGCCTCTAATGCTGATCTAGCTGGACGCGACCCCGAGCCCACCCCCGGCCTGCCCGGAGGCCTCTCACTCTCTATCTCGGTCAGGCTCCGCTGAGCCTTCTCGGTGTCCTCCCACTGCCGCCGGAGCTCGTCCAGCTCTGCCCGGAGGAACTCGCAGTCGTCGGCCGCCTGCTGCCGCAGGTGCCGCTGCTCCGCCAGCTCGGCTTCCAGCTCGCTGATGCGGCCCTTCAGCTGCAGCACGGCCCGCTGGCCCTGCGGGGGGACTTGGGTATGAGGCCAGTCGCCCACTGCCATGGGGCGGGGTGCTGGGCAGCAGAAGCGGGTCCTACTGACTTCCTGCACTCGCCGAGTAAATACCTAGTCCCCTGATGGGCCAGGTCCTGAGGTCTCGGGACACAGGGGCCTTCCGGTCATTACGAGCCAACCACCTCCCATAGGGGATGGTGGCTGGGGAATCCCGGTCCTAGGAAGAGTGGCCAGAGGCGGTGGAGGACAAGCCAGAAGAAGGAAGGCGAGGACACCGTGGCTGTCCCTGTGAGTAAACTCACATGCCCAGCCACAGCTCTGAGGGGCAGTCATCAATACGGCACCAGACGCCACAGCTATAAACCCAACTCTTCTTATTGCCACCGGAGAAGGACCTGTCTTGTCACCACAGCCGCCTAGACAGGTGGTGACCAAAGCCATCTCTGGGCATGGAGGGGACGCTGCACCTGGCCCAAATGCTGCTCTCAAGGCACACAGAATGGCCATGCGTCACAATGGGGCCATAGGAAGAGCAGGTTCTTAGGGCTTCGGCATTTCTTCTAATTAACCTGGCCTCAGGATGTGGTCCAACAAGTATCTACGTGATGCAAATTTAACATCAAAATCTGCCACGTTTTGGTGACAGAGCAGACCCTGTCACGTACCTCAGCCTTTATGTTTTCCAGCTGTGCCTTCAGCGCACTGATCTCTCTGTACAGCCGCTCAATTAAGTGGTCCCTGGGGGGAGAACAAGTTTGTTTCCACCTCTCTCCTTGCAATGTGAGCTGGGAGCTTGGGGAGCAAATCAAAAGCTTGTATCTATTTGGGGACAATTCTTTGAAACTCCATAAATGACGTTACTTTAAGTGTTACCCGCTGCTAATCTAATACTCACAGGCCCACAGTTACTGGTTTTCTTCCGGAATTGAAGGGGCCAAAATGTCAGGATCAAGACATCCTTTATCTAGGAAGCCCCAAGTATCATTAAAGTCCCTCCCTGGCCGGGTGTTGCGAGGAAGATCACGGCTTAACCTAGCTCCTGCACCATCTGCTGGAACCCAGCTGGGACTCACTTCTCATCCCTGTTGACGCCGTTCTGACTGTTGAAATTGAAGGGGTCACTGCTGAACGAGCTGCCAAAGATGTCATCAAACTTGTTATCAAATAAATTCTGTGGTGACCAAAGGGAGTGAGAACACGTTAAGAGAGCCAGAGAATTCCATATGTGAGTCAAACCAGAGGCACGTCAGAAGGTCCCCTTTCTTAACCCACGTCAGGCTCACTTAGGACCGAACCACAGAGCAGGGTGCTCAGTCTACGTTAGTGCCTGGTTAAGAAAAGGCTAAACCTGGTTAGAGCCACTTAGCCTTGGCGGGGGCCTCACCCAGCCTTTCCCCGCACTTGTGGGCAACGGGAAGGGCCACGTTTCTCTCCGATGTGGTCCCCACCTGCTGGGAGGGGTCCATGTCCATAAGGTCATCCTTCTCCAAGACCGGCTCGCTGTCAGGGGACGAGGCTTCCACCGGGATCACCACCACAGGGCTGATGTGTTCCGACAGGGCTGAGGCTCGCAGGAAGTTGGGTGGGTTCTGAAGAGGAGAGAAACATCCTCAAATGGTGCCAGGCCCTGCCAGCCTCCAAGAGCACCTGGGACTCCGCAGTGCCCAGGGCGTGGCCGGGCACACTCACCTCGGGCAGCTGAGGGATCTGAATGAGCCGCTTGAAGTACTGGAGGTTGCTGGAGCGGTAGAACAGATCTTTCAACCTAGGGGTGGAGAAGGGCCTGAGGGGTGCTGGGTGTCTTTAGCAGCCCCAGAGAGGGGACAGAGCAGCCACCCAGGCTTCCTGTCCCCTAACCAGCCCCAAGGCACAGGCTGTCAAGAAGATGAACTCCATGGCGCTAGGAGTCAATTATGATGCTACCAAGAAGGTCACTCACAGCCAATCCTCAGCTATCTGCCGGTGAGGAAGGACTGATTCATGCCAGAATCCTTTGGAAGAGGAGACAACTCAAAAAACTAGCTGCTTCATCGCTGTGGAATATGTGCTGTTCTTTTGCAGATCTACCTTCCTAGGAATATTGCGCTTAGAGTAACATTAAAATAAATTACCTTCTCTGAGCATACACCAACTAACCACAGGAAAGGGAAGGGAATTTAATTACTAAGGTAGATCTTTTTTTAATGACCTCCGCTTGTTTTTGAGCTACTTGTTATGTCCTCAATTAGACCGTAAGTTCCTAGAGAGTGGAGCCTGAGCCTTGTTGAGCTAGTTTTACCACAGTACCAGGCAGAAAAACCATC
>RJWJ010041447.1:0-13502 GCA_004363605.1 Indri indri | reverse complement strand
TGTGGCTGAGGAATTGGTTATGCAAGTTAGGATATCCCAGTGCTAATGAAGCCAAAATTCCAAACCATGGTTCAGTCTTCATCTGAACAAATACAGATTGTTTGAGCCTCTGTTTAGGCTGTACCCATTTGTCTGACCAGTCACACAAAGGATGAGGCAAAAGAGTGTGGGCTATTGCAGCATAGCTCTGAAAAAACAGTCCAGGTCTCATGATCCTAGTGATATGCCAGTTCGGATTCAGCCAATATTTATTGAGAATTTACTATGTGCCTAACATTATGCTAGACTTTTACATGTATTAATTATGTCACTGAATCTTCACAAAAGCCCTGTGAAATAGGATTAGTCCCATTAAGATACTCTAAGAGGTAAAATGGCTTGCTCAAGGTAAAACTGCTAGTAATGGGGGAGTGAGCATTCAGCCACAACTCTGCTTGACTAAAACAAATTATTGAGAGCCTACTGCATGCCAGGCATTGCTATGCTAGAAGTTTTCCATGGATTATCTCATTTAATCCTCAAAATAACTCTATGAAAGGATATTCCTCCCTTTTTAAAAAATCACATAAGGGTATTGAGGAACAGAAATGTTACGTAACTTATCCAAGGTCAAGTGCCAGCACTCACAATAGATCCAGGATTCAAATACAGGCCTGTGATTCCCAAGCCTAAGGTGGTCTCTTCCCTGTTCCTCTGTGGATATGTGATTCTATATCTGGATGATTCCTAAGGCCCCTTCCAGCTTTGAAATTCTAGAGGTCAGCAACTCTAAGACAATCCTTTCCCATGTACTCAAGCAGCCTTGGGTCATTTGGCTGAGGTCCCCTGCCATTCTCCCCTCCCACCTAGAGTATCTCCATGTGTGGTACAGAAGAAGAGTGGGCAAGTGGTCCCCAGTCAGCTCAGGCTGAGTTGGCCTGGGGCTCTGACTCAGCTCCCCCACTCCTGGCCCCCAGGTCCCAGGTGAGGTGCTTTCTCTAACATCATCCAGAAACTTCTCCAAGCTCTAAGCCTGGGCCCTGTAACTCTTTCCCATTGTGAAAAACAGGAAATATCTCCTTAAATTGGCAACAAGAAAAGCCTACAAAAGGGGCCCAGGGAAACTACCTTCATGCCTTGTGTGATCGTACCCATGTCTGTGCTTCTCTGGGTGCGTGGTACATCCAGGAGGAGTTGCAAACAGAGATCAACCTTGATTCTGCATTGTCCATAGCCCTCCTTGGTGGGCTGAGATGAATATTTCCTTCCCTCTGTATCCCATCAGACCTTTTCTTCTTGGAGGCTGCTGATGGATTTTTCCATCCTTTTCTGTACCTCAAACAAACGAGGAAGACAATTTGGCTCACAGAACAATATTGGTCAGAGTCCGGTACCCAGTGTGTGTGTGTGTGTGTGTGTGTGTGTGTGTGTGTGTGCGTGCGCGTGTGTGCATGTGCATGTACGTGTGTGTGTGTGTGTGTGTGTGTGTGTGTTTGGGGGTAGGGGGAGGTGGTGGTATTGTAAAAAACAGCTTGTTTTTAAAGGTTTGATGCAGAGTTTAAATGAAAAAAATATATATACAAAAACATCTAGGAGATTTCTGTTGCTTGTTTTGAGGATCGAATGAGAGAATGAACTAGAAATACTTGGTGAGCCCTAAAATACTGTTCACACAGGAGCAGTTGCTATTGTTAGTATTCCCTGCTCCTGGACTGCCCTTCCATAGACATAAGAACTCAAATTTACCCAGCTTGGCTAATGTCCTGTCCCCCTTCACTGTTTGGTCATCTGCTTCTGCAACCTCTGTGTCTGTGGCAGAGAATCACAGGATTCCCATAGGGTCCTCTTTCCTCTCCCATGGACAAACTTAGCTGGGCTTTTCTACACAGAAAGGCCTTCTCATCTCACTCACAGGAGTAGTGACAACTTTGAGTCAATGCAAACCAGTAGGAGAGATTTATTTGGAAAGGTGCAACTTGTCTCAGAAGTTATTATTAGCTCATTATTACAGATGAGGAAACCAAAGCTCAGAGAGGTGAAGTAAAGGGCACATAGATAATAAATGGCAGATTCTAAGTCGTCTGTGTGTGTGTGTATGTGTGTGCGTATTTGTGTGCGCATGTTGAGGTGGGTAGGAAGTTTATCTGGAAGCATATGAGAAGTGAGGAATCTGGATTCGCTATTAAGATAAGCATCAGTCTCCAGGAATCAAATAAAACCAGGCAACAAGCCTAATAAAAATTAGGCAGTGGACCAAAAAGATACTAACTGCGCACTACTTTTCTGTTTCCTTCTCTATTTGGCTTGGGTTCCTGCAGGAAGACTCATTTCAACTCACTACGTATAGCACATTTTGCTAGGTGCTATGATGGGAGAGGGTCAAGGGGAGATAGAGAACTAAGTTTCGTGTCTGTCATGCTCAAATCAAGGGAGACCGTGACAGATAACAGTAAGAGCTGACAACTGAGTATAATGCTTTATAAGGAGAGACATAGTGGTTCCAGCACTTAACACAATGCACTGTATGTAGTTAAAGACCCAATAAATTTATATTGAAATGAAATGAGGACAAAGGGTGGGAGAACATGGACATATTTGGGGAAAGACATTGAGGACAAGAAGGGCAGCAGAAGAAAATTAAGCTAGCGGAAAGGACTTTTCAATTTAGAATTCTAAGACACTGTGACAGGTACGGTTCTCCCTGAGCCTTTGGGCTCAGCCTCCTGCCTCTCGTCATGCCAGAGAGATGAAGGTCTCTGTCTATTTTCTTACTGTCGGAAGTTCAGGTTTTGGCCTAAGGCCTGGGTGAAGATGCGGATGACAGAATGACAGAGTTACTTAACTGTTTGCAGCAGAGAATGCATTCCTCCCCACCCCGTCCTGCCCCAACATGTCATTGAATGCCTCTCCCTTTGTCACCCCTCAATAGGCTTTTGCCCTTCTCTTCCTAAATAAGAGTATTAAGTTAGTGACTTACGTACTCAAATAAAAGGTTGTCCAATATTCAAGGAACCTTAGGTATGTCCTTTGGGTCTGAACATGTGGTCAGTTTCAATCTTTGTGAATTTTCAAAGAGGTCCGCTAACTCCCTGTGTGAAAGAAATGCCCAGACCTAAGTCATATGAAGGCAGTTGCATGATAGAAAGCTTTTTAGATAGTGACATTGATAACCATGATAAAGTATTTGGTCCAAACTTGCCTTAGATTTATAGAAGGTCAGAGCTAGAAAGTCCTCAATGGTCATTCAGTCCAGTGGTTCCCAACCCTGGCTATCAAAAATCATCCAGGGAGTGTGTTAAAAATACAGCTTCTCTGGGGCTCATGATAAACCTACTGAATCAGACCCCAAAATCTGAGTTTAAATAATCTCATCAGGTGATTCTGACAGTAGGACAGGTTTGAGAACCATTTGTCTAATTGAATCCTTTGATTTTTTTCAGACAAGGAAACTGAGGTTCAGAGAGGCAGGGGGGCCTACATCAAAGTGGCTAGACAGGAAAATACGGGCAGAGCACCTATGCCTCACTTCTCACCACCCCCTCTTTGCACAGAACACCCACATTACATTCCCTCATCCTGCTTGATCAATTACTTGTCCTTTCATTTCTCCAGAACTGTGAGTACTGTGATGGTGGGACCATGTCAGATCCATCTCTGAGGACTCCAAGTCCTTGAGCTTGATCCTTGCAGCCAGGCTCCGAACTTGCTGGGCAGGTGCACATTCTTAGACCCTATGTCTCTTGTTTTTCCAGCGATGAAGGGCTAGGGCAGGAGCCATAGTGCCCTCCTTCCTTCAAAAAGCAGGGCGGGCTGCAAAGTTTCAAGTGCATATGCTGGCAGAGATCTGTCCAGAGCTGTGTGGGAGCTGGGAGGCTAGTTCTCCTGCTGAGGGAGCCAGAATGTCTAGTGGTGGCAGGTTACCTGAAGCTTGGGCTGGGGCTGACTGTCTGTTTATCTCGAAGAATTTTGGCCTCATTCCCATCACACTATCACCGGCGGCAGCCTGAAGTGCAGGATAATGACATGCTTTGAAAAATGCCCCAAACGTCAATTACCCAGCATTGAGACAACCCCTGGGAGTTGTTCCTTCATGTCCACATCGTTAGCTGGCTTATCACTCTCATAGCACTGTGTTTCACCCTGCCTAAGTCTGTAGGGCTGCCCAGAGCCTCAGCCTGCTGTTCTTGGGGCCAGGATAGGAAGTAGAATAAAAAGGTGGCTGTTGGAGGCAAGGTAGGGCTGACTGTTTGGTAGTTTGCATTTTTGTATATTCGGATGATCTCAGGGCCAAGCTGGGCAGGGGAGTATGGAAGAAGCACTGACTGTCTACCTAGAACCCTGGGTTCTAGCCTTACCATTGCCATTTTAATTTGCTGTGTGACTGTGGACTAGGCCCTTACCTCTGCAAGCCTGAGTTTCCCCACCTGTGCCATGAATAAGTTGGACTCAGAGCCTTTCAGTTCTGACTGAGGGATACTGATGCAAGAGCTAAGCTGTAGAGTCAGGGGTGGGCACCTAATGGGTGATACATATTCCCTGCCCTCATGGTGCCCTAGTCATCCCATATCTTGAGTCCACTCTCTGAGAAGATATGTTATTACCCCCAAAGGCTCAAGATATGGCCTCCAAAGCAATTTGCATAATGTGTTTGCACCCTACTGTGCTGGCTTAGTGCTGGCAATGTCTCAGTGCAGCCTGGCTCCACTGCACTCCAGCTATTTCAGCTTTTCGAAGGCAGCCAGATACAACTGAAGACTGTTTTTCCCCTGGATGTGGGTGCCTGAAGATGTAGCTAACTCTGCTTTTTAGGATCCCCTCCATGGTCCTCTCTTGCCTTGCTCTGCAACATCTGTGGGGCTTTTCAGCACATTGATTCCCTTAGTCACACACCCCTCTAACTAGGTCACCTGCTGGCACCGGCTCAGTGCCAGAAGCCTGTGGTTTCTCTGACTGGAAAGGCCTTGATTCATCCTGTTGTGAGGAACTCTTAAATTTGGCAGCTGTTTTGCTCTGGGGATTTCTCCCCTGCCTAACCCTTTTCCTCCCAACAACCCTCTTTCCCTTCTCTCTCCCACCTCGCCCGACCCTATCCCCTAAGGATAATGGGATGGTCTTTGTCTTGAAACAGGGCACTATAGACTACCAGGAAGGTCCACCCTTCCCGCACCACTAGTGACAGCAACAAAGGCTAGTTCGGGGAACCTTAGCATCCCCCAAAGCCATGACTAATAAATAGATAATCTAGCAAAACTCATGCATTTGCTATGCCAGCAGGCATCAAGACAAATCCCCTCGTCACCTCCTTCCAACCAAATTGCTTTCCCTAAGCCCTTCCTATTGAGAAACTGTGGACCTTCCCCGCTACCCCCCATTATATGCCCCAGGGCCTAGCACAAGGCCTGGCTGGTACATAATAGATACTCAATAAATATTTGTTGAATGAATAATGACTGAACAAATGAAGACTAACCAGACCTAAAAGCCAAAGGAAATAATGCTAGCCAAGTCAGGAGACCTGGATCAGCCCCTAACCCATCTCGTAACCTTGATCATGTACTTCCTCTCACTGGTCTAAGCCTCTCTCTCTATAGAATTTTGTGCTGAACTCGGTGATCCCTTGGGGATCTTCTATGCCCAGTAATTCATAACTCTGTAATCTCTACTCCTGTACCAAATACCACTCTGCCACCCTCCTCCCCACCATTAAGTAAAAGAAACCTCCATCTAGTGATCAGATAGTACTGGAATCACGCTGATGGGGAAAAAACGAACATAACTCTGGGTTTTGGACCAAGCTGATTTCAGAGAAGTCACTGTCCCCCACCATGCCAGGAGGGATTGCTGATTGGGTCTCACCTCCATGACTCAAATGCACAACATTCAAGGTTCCCTCATCCTTCCCTCCTCTACCCTGTCTTTGGTGTCCTATGAGAAGTGTGTTGAGCAAACAGTGTCTCCTGGGGTCTGGTAGTGGGTGGAGTCAGTAGGCTCCTGGAGATCTGGAAGTCCTGGTCACAACAAAACAAAATCCTTTGTGCTATTATAAGCACATAGATATTAATTTTGAAAGTCTCATCCAGCCATAAAAATATACACAGGCAAACCTGCCTAGAATTAAAGGGAACCAGAAAGAAAACCAGAAAAGGTAGAATCTCTCTTAATTGGCCTTTCCCTTCTTTCTCTGGGGATTGAGATTCCATAGGGCTCTGTGGGTGAAGCACATGAACTTGAAGTTTTTTTTTTTTAATTTAAAATGACCTTTAAGAGACCTTCCAATCCTGGAAATCTATTAATATGATTCTCTGATTCCAAATATGTAACCAGTAGAAAGGTGGTTTGTCTTATATGTGTTCTTTTAGTGTGAGTCAGGCTGGAGCTGGGGTTCGGAAGTGACTATAAGCATGTGTGGTGAGTTTCAGAGGGGAGGTAGAGGCTGCTGTTTCAGGAAAAGCAAAGCGTATTTATGAGACGAAGAATGTATGCAGTCTAAAATGTATACTCAATAATTTGAAAAGCTGATCTGCTATACCTCCCTCCCTTCCTTTCTCACACAAGCCACTAGACTCCATGATCAAACATCAGATTTAAACTAGATAATCTTTGAGGTTTGTTCCAGGTCTGATGTTTTTCTCTGACTCTATGAGATTATTCAGACTTGTAATGCACTTTTCCAATGACTCCCCTGTGGTTACTTTCAATGTTTTATTCCAGGCAAAAAAAAAATGACTATAAAGTGGCTAAACCTTGATAGCCTTGGCCATCAAGTGGCATGGAAGGTTGACAGTTAGTGACGGTGCATGAGTTATGAAGTAGGGAGAACCATTTAGATTCTCTGAGCCCGAAAGATCAAGAATGGATCGTGAAGGAAGTGTACAGAAGTATATGAGGGGACTTGCTTATAGTGATGTGCCTATTGGCATTGAAATGTCATACCCTAGGGGTCCCCCCACCTGTCATGGGACAAATGTCTCATAGCAGAATGTGACAGTACATGTGCTACACTGATCAAATGCCTTCGGCGTACTTGAGCCTTCCTGGTGTTATAAATAGGAGGGAATGAGCCTGGATTCAAATGTGTCATGCTGTCAGAAAGAGAAGGGATGTGTTACCATTTCTAAGGAGCTTGGAGGATCCCATAGTTGGGAAAAAGGCCAAAGGAGGCCCTCTATTTCAAGAAGAGAAAAGTTTGATGTCCCTCTCCACTGTCAGAGTATAATTTGAGCTAAGTGACTATTAGCAGGTTGGTCCTTGACCCCCTTGGATAACGGTGAAATGACCAGAATAGAGTTGGCAAGTCCCCAGGCGCCCTCCAGACTGGACATGCATTGAGGCTGGGCCAGCCCACCACCATTCCAACTGCCAGTGTGCTCTCTTCCCTGGAGCAATACCACCCATTCTCAGCAGGGTGGATTTGAGAACTGGCCTGGAGAGTGGCAGGCTTTCCCTCTTGTCTTGCTGGGGCCAGCCTTATCAGCTCCCATTCTAGGAAAGAGGAGTACAGACATGTCCATAGCTCAGGTACCATTTTGAATTAGGGAGCGAGCAATGAGCAACACAGAAACGTGAAGGCCTAGAGCATGTGAAGACCTCAAAAGTTGTGCCATGTTTTTCGAAGTGTGCATTGTAACCCATGAAATTAATGTAGATGGTTACAGTCTGCATTTAAAAAATAAAATGTATTAGAAAATGTCAGTTTGTCATGCAGAGTAGAGATCATTACTATTTTGTGAAATTTGTTTGAATTATATATAAATATCACACATATAGTTTTAAATATATCAGTTATATATGTACATTTTATATTATGGCATATATGTGATAAATCCATATACACATTATTACATATATAAAATATATAGATATATAAATATACACTGGTCTTCCTTTACTAATGCTCATGCAACATGGTTTCAAGCGTCCTCAGTCTACAGTCCACTCTCCTCTGGACACCCTCGAGTTGGTTCTAAAGTGTGGGGCCCCAGAACCACAGCAGCCCCCCAGGTGTAGTCTGCCCAGAGGAGAAGAAAACACAACTGTTTCCTTTGTTCTGACCAGTACATTTTGGACAACTCAGTTCAAGATTTCCAATAGGGTAGCACCTCACAACTTGATATCTATTGAACTTACAGTTGCCTAAAACTCACAGGTATCTCTCACACATGTCTCTGCTAAAGCCTGGCTCCCCCATCCTACTGCTGTGCAGGTTGCTTTGTAATCCTAGTATAGAAACTGTCATTTGTCTCTGTTACAGTTCACCTTTCATCTTGACTTACCTTTTTTTAATCCACTTACACATCCCATCTATGACCATCCTCATTCATATTTAAATCTGGTTTCATTGGCTCACATAGCCCTTGCTCAGCAGGTCATATTTATTTTTTTCCAGATCATTCCTTTTTTTAAAAAAAACTATTTATTTGTTCATTCATTCATTCATTTAGAGATGGGGTCTCACTATGTTGCCCAGGCTGGAGTGCAGTGATTATTCCCAGGCATGATCATAATGTACTATAGCCTCGGACTCCTGTGCTCAAGTGATCCCACCTCAGCCTTCCCAGTAGGTGGGACTACAGGTATGTGCCACTGTGCCCAGCTTTTAACTAATATTTTGTAATTGATACACAATAATTGTACATATTTATGGGGTACATGTGATATTTTGATACGTGCATACAATGTGTAATGATCAAATCAGGATAATTAGGATATCCATCACCTCAAATATTTATCATTTCTTTGTGTTGGAGGCAGACCATTCCTTTTATTGCTCATCTATTCTTCCTCTGTCTGACTACCATTATGCTTCCATCCCAGCCAAGCTGATATCCTCACTATTTTTCTCCCTGTACCCCAGATGTACTTCTGCCTCTGGGCTTTTGACTACACCAAGCCCTCAGTAATGCTACCCTCCTTGCCATAATCCATATTTCATGGCCCAATTCAAGTCATTACACCTTCCACGATGCTTTATTCAGCAGCTCTAGATCATATTAATCTATCCTCTGAATTTCTAAATTTCTATTGCGTTTATTGTATTTTGCTTCATAATTTTATATAAGTCTTATTATCTGCATCAGAGGTGCATGGCTGAGTCATATAAGTGGGCACTCCGAAGCTAGACTATCTGGGTTCAAATCCAATTCTACAATTCTATAATTTTCTAGTTGTATATCCTTGTGAAAATTACTTAATCTCTCCGCATGTCTTAGTTTCCTCAAAATCAGGATAATAGTATGTATTGCATAGCGTTGCTTGGTAGTTTAAGTGAATTTATATGTATGATGTACTTAACAGTGCCTGGCACATACAAGCACTCAATGAATATTAACTTTCATTATGATTATACACTATATACTTTCATATATTTCATCTTATTTGATCTGGGAGTCCCTGTTCTACAGATGAGCAGCTACAGCTTAAGAGGTTAAGCGACTTGTCATACAACATACATCATACAGCCATACAACAATTGGGCTGTCTGAGGGTTATTGGGGGATTAACTATAAAGTAGAGTAGAAAATACCAAGGGCTATGAGAAGGGGAAGCAAAAGGTCCCTGGGAATTTAGAAGCTCTTCTGGCTGGGGAGAGTAGGGGAAGCTCGCTGATGGTAAGAGGAAGCAATGAGGAAGGGGTAGGATAGGATCGGCCTTGACAAGTGTCTGTCTGGCCATTCTAGGCAGAGGGGGCCCACGTGGGTGAGGGGCGGTGGAAGAGGTGGGGTGTGGCTCCTCCTACATTTTACTTCTGGTATAGAGGGCATGGTCAGAAGCAAGAGGAGAAGGGACCTGAAGAGGAGACACCAGGGCATGGCAGCCATGTGAGGAGCAGCCAGAGGTAGTTCTACAGCATGGACAGGAATATAGTATGTATGTGAGAGAGGGAGGAGAAGAGCCTGCAATGGCAAGACAAGGCTTTGACTTGTGTTCCAAAATACCTACTTACAAAATCCATGAATATTTGACTACTGCATCGGGCTCTTACAATCCTTGATTGATTAGCCCTGGCAACATTATCAGATACGGGAGCTGACCTCTTTGAAAAGCACGCATTGTCCGCTCAGTTCTGTGTTAGGCTGTGGAGGACTGAAGAGAAGGAAGAAGCAAGGTCTCTTCCCCAATGAGCTTCCAATCTAGGTAATGTACTATAACTGATTATGTGTCAGTTGTGGTTGTTGCATGGTGAAGTCATTATTTAATAGATTGTGTTCTGTAATTCATAAGTAGGGCTGTGGGGGAGAGGCAAGAAGTGGATGAAGAAACTGCCAGGTGGTGGGAGGGCACTGGCTGGGGAAGAAAGTGCACAGAAGGGAGGTTAGAAGTTAGATTGGAGGTGAAAGAAGGTACTTTTCTTCCTTCCCAGCTGGGCGGCAGGCCAGCCTTAGAGTTCAATGTGTGGGCCAAGATTCTTGGCCAGGCCTGAGTTTGGAAGGTGGTGAATTGAAATATGAGTTACCATGTACACTTCTACCTCAGCTCCCTGGGCCTTCATCTGCCCAGGAGGCGATAATAGGAATGAAGAAAAGAGTAGTTGAGATGATTTCAGCTCCTTGGGATGCTGCTGCAGATACATTTGAGCCGTCATTCTCATGGGATGGGAAAGCTGGATGTCAAATTAAGATAGTTATCACTGTACTATCACTACTACTACTAAGAAGAAGAAGAAGAAGAAACACGTGTGGTACTACCAATGCTCCCAGCATTCTAAAGAGCCTAGACTTGGGCACTGCCCTTGCCTAGTGGGCTCACAGTTGAGGAGAAACTAAAGGCTGTTTCCATGCCTTCCAATCTGGGTTGTGGGTAGATAATTCCGTGGGACCAGACCTTCCCAGCGGGCTGGGTCAGCAGTGCTCTTTTGCACTCTCCTGCAGGCCAAACCTTTTCCAAGAAGTGGCAGCAAAGCCACTGACTCCCTTCTGCCTGTAAGAAGAATGTTGAAGAATTGGGAAGGACGCTTAGGGACCATCAAGTCTGACTCCTTCATTGTACTGGTAGAAGCATGGGGGCTCAGAGAGAAACAGGGACTTGACCAGAATCACACAGTAAAGCAGTGGCAGAAATGGTCCTAACCCAGGTCTCCTGGCTCATAGACCAGTGTGCACTTCCCACAGCATCCATCTCTCCCTACTTCCTATCCCTCTACCTCCACCAAATTCCAATCACTTGACCAAGCTGGCCTCAGACTGAGCTTATGAACTTCCTCTAGAGCAGTGGTTCTCAACCCCAGCAGCTTATCAAAATGCCCTGGGGAGCTTTAAAAAAATACTAATGTCCTGGCCCTATCCTAAACCAATTGAATCATCATCATCTATAAGGGATGGAGCGATATTTTACAAAGCTCCCTAGGTGATTCTTTTATATATATATTTATCTATTTCTGAATATTATGTGGGGACAAATGTTTAGGTTACATATATTGCCTTTGCCCCACCCGAGTCAGAGCTACAAGTGTGCCTATCCCCAAGACAGTGCGCATCGCACCCATTAGGTGTGTATATACCCATCCCCTCCTCCCCCCTCCTACGTGCCCGACAATGTACATTTAATATCAAAAATCACTGCTCTGTGGAAAACAAGTCTTATATCTGTGAGGAGACCTGAAGGGCCGACTCCCAATGAAGCAGACTTCCCAGCCACTGCTCCACTGACTCCAGGCCACCCTCCACCTCAGCATGTCCCCCAACCCTGGTATGTGGAAGGCCTAGGAGTCAAAGGGCCTAGGAGTCAAAGTATGAGTTTCAAGCTCACTGATACTGTTCTGAGCCACACCGATCTTCTTGTCATTGCCTTTTCCCTCATCCTAGCTCAGTAGTATTTGACTTCTAGTCTTCTTACTCTTTCTTACTCATCACAAAGCCTTCTGAGAAGACCACCTGCCTCCAGTGGGAATCCCACAAACAATTTGCCTCAGTTTCTGATTTTTCATGGAGGCCCCAACCAAGCCATGTCTATTCTCTGGCTCCTTGTAAGGGGGCTGAGTATCTAGAATCACCTACCAGCCCCACCCCGCATCTGCTTGGCATTCCCACTGAACTTGCTTCCTAAGCACCAGAATTTTAGGGAGAGCCAAAACAGAGCAGGGAGAAGGGAGACACTGGGCACTGGGACCCCCAATACTCACTTAGCTCTTTGCCTGTTGTCTTGCTGGCTCTGGGCCCATAGTTACATATAAGCTTGAATTGCCCAGGGATAAGTAAGTAGAGATGTATTTCTCTTTCTACACCACCAAGCGGTCTTTCTTTTTTCAGAAAATAAGATTTATTGAAATATTACACAAAATTAAACATTAGTAATACTAAATAAAACATCCTCTTCAACACATTACATAAACCTATCCTCATAATCAGGCTGGAAGGGATTATCAGTAATGTTCGGCAACATATAGTCACTTTTGTTTTAAGTGGTCTTCCCCCCTCCAGCTTTTTTGAGGCATAATTGACAAACAAAAATTATATATATTTAAGATGTACAACATGGGTGATTTTATATATGTATGCATTGTAAAGTCTACCACAATCAAGTTAATTAACACATCCATCACCTCATGTAGTTACTATGTATTTTTGTGGTGAGAACACTTAAGATCTATACTTCTAGCAAATTTCAAATATATATTAATAATATATATATTGAAGAATTTATTTCTTGTACCCTTTGACCAATATCTCCCCATTCCCCACAACCGCCAGCCTCCGGTAACCACCATTCTACTCTCTGCTTCTGAGTTCAACTCTTTTAGATTTCACATATAAGTGAGATCATACAGTATTTGTCTTTCCCTGTCTGACTTATTTCACTTAGCATAATGTCCTTCAGGTTCATATATGTTGTCACAAATGGTAGGATTTCCTTTGGTTTTTAAGGCTGAATAATATTCTAGTGTGTGTATGTGTGTGTGTGTGTGTGTGTGTGTGTGTGTGTGTATCACATTTCTTTATCCATTCATCCAACAGACTCAGGTTGTTTCCATATCATGGCTATTGTCTGTTTTTTTTTTTCTCACCACTATACTAATGAGGTCATATCATGGCTATTGTGAATCATGGTTCAATGAACATGGAAGTGCAGATATCTCTTTGAGATACAGATTTCAATTCCTTTGGGTATATACTGAGAAGTGGAATTACTGGATCATATGGTAGTTCTATTATTTTTAATTTTTTGAGGAAGCTCCATATTGTTTTCCATAAAGGCTGAACTAATTTACATTCCCACCAACAGTATACAGGGCTCCCTCTTCTCCACAACCTCGCGAACACTTATTATCTCTTGTCTTTTTGATAATAACCATCCTAACAGGTATGAGGTGATATCTCATTGTGGTTTTGATTTACATTTCCCTGATGATTAGTGATGTTAAACACCTTTTCATGTACCCATTGGCCATTCGTATGTCCTCTTTGGAAATATGTCTATTAAGTTCCTTTGCCCATTTTTTTTTTTTTTGAGACAGAGTCTCACTCTCTTGCCTGGGGCGAGTGCCATGGCGTCAGCCTAGCTCACAGCAACCTCAAACTCCTGGGCTC
>RJWJ010041446.1:0-13491 GCA_004363605.1 Indri indri | reverse complement strand
CCTTTTGGCTACTCCAAAGGGTAAGATTCCAGCAGTTTAAGAGGTTCTGGCTCAGGGAACCCCATCGTCTGCAGATGCAGAGTTGGGTTTCTCTTAGCAGTGTGGGCTGGAGCAAGCAGCTAGGGTGCCAGACCCCATCATTTGGTGAGAATTCAGGAAGCCCTTTTTCTAGGGAAGTTCAATGGGATTTTGCCTTTAAAAGAACAGTTTCCAGAGTTATTTGTGAAATGCTTGCTTAATTTCTAATTGTTATTTAAAATAAACAGGCAGAAAATGACTACACGGTAGTAGAATTTCCCTCGTGTCCACTATTTACCTTTCTTCCCTCCCTTGGAGATCTTACTCCCGTTAATTTTTCAGGTCTCACCTTCCGGGAAGCATTTCTCATTTCCTACAAATCTGGGTTAGGAGCTCTTGCTCTGGGCTTCCCACATCAGAGCACGTGAATTCTAATTATTTTTTTGTTAACTCTGTTCCCCAGGGGTGGATGTGAGTGGCTGTGAAGGCAAGGGGTGGATGGGCATTGCTTCTGGATGGATCCTTTGTATCTGGCATGCAGTCTGGCAGAGCTGATCATTCAAAACACATGTGCTGAATATGTTGCTGCGTGAATGTCTTCCTGTGGTTGTTATCACACTGAAGTGGAAGAAAAGAAATAAACTTATCAGAAATGGGGAACAGAGACCCTAAAATATTAAACAATGAGTCATTTAAAATTCTAAAAGTGATACTTTAAAAAATAGCTTTTTTTCTGTCACTAGGACTAGAGCAATACTTATCCTTCCATTTTTTTGTCCCCAACATTCAGAACCAATTCAAAAAGCAATTTATTGTAAAAAGAAAATCTATGATATGTAAGCTACTGGCTTTATATTATTGGATACAAATGGATTAAAATTATTTGCTTTGGTGTTCCTGGGTTATCACTACTGCCCATTGCTGATAAGAGATACTCATCAGATGTTGTTGAGAGCTTGATTTCACCTCCAGATATCCTTTCCTGAATGCCTTTAAGTTGTTCTCTTTTCCCCTTTTAGCTTTGTGCTTTTAGTGGCTTAAATTAACTCTTATGCAAAAGCAGAAAAAAAGAGCAAGAATTCAAAGATATGTGTCCCTTGTGTGTGATTGATTCTCAGCAGTTTGTTATTAAATCTTTAAATAATTAAATACAAGAGAAAACATTAAAGCAGCATTAAAAAGCCAACCATATGTTGAAAATATAAATGGGAAGGCGGGATGGATGTGGAGATGGCCGGGGAATTAAAATTCTTCTTCACTAACCTTGCCCCATGGTACCCGTGCAGGCATGGCCGGCACGCAGGATCCTTGCTGTGGGTGGGCTAAGCTCGGAGGAGGAGGGAAGTTCTTTGTCCGATGGAATTGGCCAAGAGGAAAGGTCAGCAAGTGAGGAGACATAAGCAAAGACGGTTTGAGTGTAGACATAATGAGCTGGTCATCAAAGGGTCCTTCAAACAAGTTGTTTTGTTTGTTTTTTATAATCTGCAATGTCCCCACGGTAGCAAACTTCCTTCCTTCCTGGAGCACAAGGGCTGAATTGTAAGATGACAAGTCAGCAGTGGTAAGAATACTAAGAGCTGCCACAGGTGACCCATGGGTGTGGGCTGATTAAATACTAGTTAAAAAACTGAATGTGTAGTACAAGGAAAAGGAAAGCAGAAGAAAGTCAAGGTCCTAGGCATGAAAAGCATGCAGAGTGGCACCCAGCATGGCTGTGTTGTGGGTTTAATTGTGTACCTCCCAAATTCATGTGTTGAAGTCCTAACCCCCAGTACCTCAAAACATGACCTTATTTGGAAATACGGTTGTTGCATACATAATTAGGTAAAATGAGGTCATACCGGTGTAGGCTGGGCCCTTCATCCAATGTGACTGGTGTGCTTATAAAAACAGGACATTTGGACACAGGTACACACACAGGGAGAATAATAAGTGAAGATGAAGGCAGGGAAGCTTTTATAAGCCAAGGGATGCCAAAGATTGCCAGCAAACTGCTAGAAAACAGGAAAGAGGCATGAAACATATTCTTTTTCATAGGCTTTGGAAGGAACTAACTCTGCTGATGCCTTGATCTTGGACTTCTAGCCTCCAGAACGGGGAGATGATAACGTTCTGTTCAAGCCACCCAGTTTATGGTACTCTGTTATGGCAGCTCGTCCAAACCAATACAGTGAGGAAGAGCATGGTTGCGAGGTCCGCATCCTTTCCACCACCTTTCCAACTCAGGTAGCACCCTCCCCACCCCCCACACTGCATTGCTGCATGCCAGTTAACAAGCACTCTCATCTACACTGCCTCCCATCAAGTAGCAAACACACCTGCCCCTCCTGCTAGCACTCAGCACAGCCCCAGGCACTCAGGGAATGTGAAGAATATGAAAATGATTCTTGCCATTGAGTAGTATATGCCAGAGACTAGATGTCTCTGTGAAAAGAAGACACTGAATAGTAAGTGCCCAAATGAGTGGGACAGACGTGTCAGGCACATGCGAGGCCTTGCAGAGGAAGTAAGAGCAGCAGCAACCAATTGTCAAGTATAGTATCACTTGTGCATCATCTTTAACAACAGCCCTGTGAGCTACACAGTATTATCATTCAGAATTTACAGAACAGGGAACAGGGTTTGGCACTTATAAGGAACTTGTCCTAGGTCACACCGTTAATAAGTGATGGAGCCATGATTTGAACCCAGGTCTATCAAATTAAATTGGGTTAGGAATAGTAAATTTTTGAATTATATTGTGGCTACTATGCCAATCGGCTCCAAATTGTACAATTACAATAGCTTTGGGATTTCAACCATAGACTCAATGAATTATCCAGAGGTAATTTCATTAGATGATGCTACTGTTTTTTGTTTCTTTGAAAAATTGTTACAAGTTTTTAAAACTGAGATTTCAAATTAATTCCCAGTTAAAGATTATTTAGCTTTTCCCACTCCTCATTTGAGTTTTGCTTACCCAATGACTGTGAGTTCCTTTGGGGTCAGGAATTATGTCATATATATCAGGAGCTCAATAAATAATTTTTCTAGGAAAAAACAATGTTAAGTTTGATCTCTTTGATTCCTTCCCTTCCCCTCAAAAGAAAACCTGCTATTAACTTGAAGTCGTTCTTTACTCATTTTATACAACTTACACCCAATGTATTCATCAGCAATCCTACTAACTCTACCTTAAAAATACATCCAGAATCACTACCTTCACCGCCACCTCCCTAATCCAAATCATCATAAATTCTTGTCTGCCTTACTGCGGAATGCTTCTAACTAACTGGTCTCTCTGCTTCCATCTCTTCCCTGCTACTATCAACCCTTCAGTTGGGGGTTCCTTTAAGAAAGAAAGACAAGTCTCCTTTCTCCTCTCTTCAAAGCTCTCTTCGACTTTTCATCATACCCAGAACAATATCCAGAGTCCACCTCCTGGTCCTCTGCCACCACTCAGACTATTTCTCCCACTACTCTGACCTTTTCTCACTGGGCTCCTGCCACACCAACCTCCTTCTTACACTGAAGGCACTGAACACACTCCCTTCTTGTGGTCTTTGCACTTGGGGCTTTTCCATGTGGAATGCTGCTTCTCCAGGTATTTTCATGGCTTTGTCCCTTGTTTCCTTCAGGGCTCTGCCCAGATGTTGTATCAGAGAATCCTTCCCTGCCTGTCCTATGGGTAATATCATACTCTCCCACTGGAGTCATGTGCACTTCCCAATACCGCTTTACTTTGCTTCGTAGTACTTGCTTGTCTGCCCCACCAGCTTGTAAGCTTCACAAAAGCAAGGGCTTTCTTTTGTTTACTTATATGTCTCCTATACTCAGAACGCTGGCTAGCACATGGGAGGCATCCAACACATATTTGTTGATTGACTGGCTGAATGAATGAATGGCTGGCTGAATGAATGAATTAAGCATGTTCAGTAGGTACAAGACTGTTCTCTGAATATCAGACTATAATCATTACCTTACATGTGTATAGCATTTCACAGCATTTTCACTTACCTTAACCCATAAAATCATCAGAAGATCCATGAGAATTTGTAGGACACATGTTCACTCTGAAGAAAGTGGGTTATACCCACGTGAAGTGACCAGCCCCAGGTTGTATTGTTAATAAATGACTTGTCAGAGCTGAAAACAAGGTCTGGTCCTTTCTTTAATCCAAGGGTCTTTTCACAAAGCCACCCTGTCCTTGTATATCTTGACAAATCTGGAGAGGTATTTCCCTCTCTTGAGGCATGAAGCTTGTTGAATATATCACCTTGTTAGCATAAAGATTGAGGTACTGAGTGTGGGTTGAGAAAACAGCCCCTTTAAGGACTTGGCTTGGGATACCAGTTTCAAGTAGAGAGTTCTTTAGGATTGATTGAAGGGTTTGTATTCATGCTGACAATGCTGGTTGAATGTACCTGGAACTATTCTCAAAGAGACATCTGTTCTCAAAGCATTATGTGACTTTAAATGTCATCAAACATGCCAACCCTGAAGGAATCATTTGAATCCTCTCAGATTTAAACTTCTTTGACAGAAACATGAGGTCTTTGGAAAAAAAGATAAACACTTTTCCTGTTAGTTATTCCAAAGAGTATAGGGGGTGAATAAAATGACAAGGGACATCTAAGGAGCCAGTCAAAAAGATAGGATGCTCATGCAGGACGGGGATCTGGTAAAATGGTGTTTTGGGAAAATCCCAAGATGGTATAGAAAAACCGTCCCCCACACTGAGACGATGCCGAGAGACCAAAGAAATGACCCAGACCAATCCAACTTGGCAACTTAGGTTAGTTTATTAGAGGTTACTTGCACAGGGCTCTTGTTCCTACTCAAGACAGGAATCCTCCAGGCACTCACTCCTTATTCGAAGAATAAGATCCACACTACCTGCCTGTTTGTGGAGTCTTAAATTTCTTTATGGCAAGTGATGCAGAGCTCTCTATCTCTGCATCATTGTATATTTGTATACTATACAGGTGAAGTATGCACAGTACTCCCTGTTAGCTGGGGACGTTAGTATTACAATTAACTAAAGGGTACTAAGGTAATGAAGGCAGCTTAAAACAGTTCAAACTGGTCTTTAGGTTTATGACCGTCTGTACAAAAAGAGATACTTAAGAACACCTTTTGTGCTTTGCATTTCTTTCAGCTTTTTTGTTTTGATCTGTATCTCTAAATTCAAAAGAAACTTGCTAAACATTAAAAGCCAATGGTGGGGAACTTGTAGTCTTCCCCCAAATGGAAGCAAAGGTCAGCCTATTGTGAAGAGAAAGGGAAAGGATGCTAATATGTACTTAGTTTCCACTATCCAGTAGGCACCACTCCTGTACTCTATCAGTGATAAAGTAGAGGTGTAAACCTGCACAGAAGGAGGGACAGACAGGAGGGGAGAGGAACAGCAGAAGCAGCCTCATTTCAGAACCCACTGAAGACTCAAGCCACATTTTCTCCTGGGTGTTGTGGGTTTGCCATGTACATTGGCACCAAAGATTCCCCTTACCTGTTTGCTTCCCACTCCTACTTAGCTAATACACATGCATTAAGCATGCTCAGAAGCTCATAGGCACTGTGCATGGTACACAGTTCGTATGAGTTGCATACCTGCCCTCAAGAAATTTATAGTTGCTAAAATAATAGAATCTTTCTAAACAGTTTAGATAAAGAAAGTTGGCAATGTATATTGACATATGTTTCTGTGGATTTCTTCTGATGCCCTATCACTTGGACACTCCCATAGTATCCAAGTTTATAGTACCTTATAAACCAGCTCCAGAGGTTTATAAGGTATCCTTTCAGCATCTTGACACAGCCTCTGGATATCCCAGAAGCACGAAGCTAGAATTCATTCACCTGTCAGCAAGTGTTTATTGAGTCTCTACTATTTGCCCAACGCAGTGCTGGGCACAGAAGCCCTGTGCAGGCAGACCCTTTATCAGAGTGGAAGCAGCCCCTCAGGTTTCCCCTACCCTCCATTCCTTGCTTGTCACTGGGAACTCTGCCATTTTTGTCTTTTAGGAAACACAGGAGACCAATCACTAGATACCCATGGAGCAACATTTCATGTTCTTCAGAGGTATAACCACTTGACAACCAGCCTGGGAGCCGAGAAACAGACCCGTCCAGCAGCCCACGTAGAGTAGAGAAATTTATTACTATTTCCTATTTCCTCCACAGGAAAAAAAAGAACTATAGCCTGTATTTTGACATTTTAAGCAGACTTACAGGAGTTATGCCACATCAAATGAGCTGACGTTATGATATGCTGACACTAATGTTCAACAAAGCACATTTATTGCAGAATTTAGAGGCTAGTCACATACCTCCAAGGCTTTTTTATTACTATTATTTTTTCATGGGCCTGCCTATCTTGAGGTTTTCAAGAAAGAAAACTCTTCAGCTTTATTCCTGAGAATTAAGCTGACGTAGTGCACCTTGTGCATATTCTCTTATCTCAGTTCACCAATGTGGCCGATAAATCATACGCGGGTTTGTAATTATTTCAGTACCTTCCTCTGAAGTATTCAAAGTATTCTAGTTTTAGATCCTAATATTAGGGACACTTTGAAAACACATTTATCCTTAGAAATTTAGCAATATTTTTCTTGTTTTGCTCTGCTTCGGTACCCATAAAATATATTTTCTATTGCAGAGAACAATCTGCGGTAGTTGAAGTGCCTCATGTCAATCAATGCTGAGCATCTACTTTGTGTTCATCCCCCTGGAGGAATTCAGTTCAGTCCAATAGCACGTTGATGAGCACCAGTGTCATGGGTTCAACCCCAAGGCAGATGCTGCAGGGCACATATAGATGAACTTACAGTCTGAGAGAGGGTATAGGGCCTGCAGACAAATAACTATTATACAAGGTCAGTGTCATAAGAAAGGCATAAACCAAGTGCTGTAAGGGCTCAAAAGCATAAATCTGCTAGACTGTAAGCCACATGAAAGCTCAATTTTATGAGGCACTGTCTCAGCAGTGCCTTCATCACAACCAGGCATACGGTTGCATCTCGATAAATATTTCTTGACTGAATACATGATTATTCCATTTGGGGGTGAAGGTGAAGGATCAAGTTTAAGCGAGACTCTAATGCAGAGTTTGAATTGACTCTTGAAAGATGAGGAGGGTTTTCAATAGCTGATGGACATAGGAGGAGCGTGTTCCAGGTGGAGGGCAAGGCATCTGTTAAGTCACGGAGGCTGGAAAGCTTGCAGAATGTCTTAGGCAGAGTTTGGCGGAAGGGTATGACATATATGTACATGGGAGTAATGGAAAGAAAAGCAGATAATGTTTGTTAGGCCAAATTATGGTGACCTTACATATCAGGTGGGAATTTTAAATTTAATTTGTAGGCATTGGAGAAACATTAAAGTATTTTGAGAAGGAACTTGGAACTTGACATTTTCTGAACCATGATTTAGGAAGACTTATATGGTAGCTATATGTAAAACATATCTCCCAAAATTAGATGTACATCACTATTAACTGGGAAATTTTTAAATCATACAGATTTCTGTATACAGATTTCTCCCCCACCATGAGACCTAATGAATTGGGATATCTATCATCTGTATTGATAACAAGTTCTCTGAAGGTGTTAGCAGTGCAAATCAGTGTGTAGAATTCCACGTTACATGTGTCTGCAGTCATTTCTTTTGGGAGCAAGGCATGGGAAGAGGCACGGGGGGAACACCACTGCAGACTCATGTGGGCTATCAGTGAGAAAAGGTCAAAAAAGAAAGAGAGAGTTCTGAGGTCAGAGTCTACAGAGCTCTGTAGCAGAAGGATGGGAACCAAGCTTGAGTCAGGAGCTAAGGATTAAATTGTTCAGTGGAGAATCGGAACCTAAAGGGTCTGCAGATGGGGGCCTAGCCGCATGAGCAGGGGTCAGAATGAGCAGATAGAAGTGTGAAGTGTGACTGCCAGGAGCACAGGCACACCACCCCTCCCCTGTCCACCCACCAGGCAAGCCCCAGGGAAGGGGATCCTAGCAAGCAACTGAGCACATCAACCGTTATTTCCCTGCTTTTGTTTGTATTTGGTACCTGAGTGGAGATTATGTGAGATAAGCCATATGGACTCAGATCAAGTATCAGTCAGAGGCTGTGGTAAGGGTCCTCTAATCCACTGACTTTTTTTTTTTCAAACTTGAGAAACCTGCAATAATAACAATGCAAGAAGACTTAGGTTTATTTCAAGGGCAATTCAGGAACTGCAGAATTCACAGCACCACTGTCCTGAAGTTGTAACGTAATTTTCTCCATGTAATAAAAGAAACATGAAATACAACTAGAAAAATAAAAGCCTTCAAAGATTTATTAACTCTTTGAAATGTTATTCTAAGAAATATAGAATTCCTTTGTAGAGAAAGGTATCTCAGAAGCAGGGAAGGTGGGAGGGGAACGAGGGAAGAAAAACTATTTGGTACAACGTACACTATTCGGGTGACGAGTACACTGAATCCCAGACTTCACCCTGATGCAGTTGGTCCATGTAACCACAAACTACTTGTACCCCTAAATCTATTGAAGTAAAAAAATTAAAAATTCAAGGGGATTGTATTATTATTTTATTCCCTTTAAAAGAACAAAGATTTATTTAGGCAGTAATGGCCAAGTACAGTCTTGAAAAGAGGGCTTGAGTAATATAAAATAGTAGAAAGAACAATGCACAGGGAATCAACTGAGTGATAATATAAATAACAACAACAATAATAACAGCAACAATACTACACTTAATTTAGTGATTCCTATGTATTAGCTACTGTGCTAAATGCTTTACATGCATCAGCTTGTGTAATCCTTATAACAGCTCTGCGAAATTGGCGTGATCATGGATGATTACGAGAGATTGTGGCTCAGAAATGGTAGACAGCTTTCTCATGCTTGAGCAACTTCTAAATGGTGAGTGGTAGCACCACCCGAATCTCAGTGCCCCTAACCAACACTTCCTGGATTTACCAATACCCAACCATGTTATCTTGCTCTATATAAAGCCCTCATTGAATCCTCATAACAACACTGGGCATCAGGTGCTATTATTACTTTATTCCCATTTTATACTATTCCCTTTTTATAGATGAGGTCACTGAGGCATGGGACACTCAATTATCATTCCCCAAATTATGCAATTAATGGGTGGAGAAGCAAGAATTGGAACCAGATACACTAACTCAAAGTCCTCCTCTTAGTCTAGTGACACATGTACAATAACAAGAAGAAGAAGAAGAAATGGGTATATTCTAGTCGTTGCTACTGGGTTCTCCTCTAATTCCTGTCCTTTGGAATATTTTTACCAAGGCTGATGTCACTATGCCATAGAATTGTAACAATTACATTGAATGATTGATTTGAGATTCAAGTAAAATCTGAGGGGCAGATGGAAAAATTGAATCTAACAGGATATATAAGTGAGCTAAATATCATATCTTATTCATGAACCAAGAGGCGCAGCTACCCAGTATGGCAAGATGGAGCCAAGAAAGAAATGAGGATCTTTTTGTAGGCGACAGTAGGGGAGTTTTAGGTGACAATAAGCACAATATGAGTCGATGGTGGTTAATAGCACCTTGCTCCCAACCCCTCCACAACATAAATAAACCCAATGCCAACTTAGGGCAGTAATAGAATCCCTTTTCTCTTTCATATTTGGGACAAATCAGAAGAAATCTGGTTTGCTGCCTTTTGGTCTAAGCATTGAAGGGCAGCATGCTAGAGAGCAGAAGGGACTTAAATGATGTTATAAGGGAGTAGTTGTAGAAATTGATAATATTTAGCCAAGAGGAGAAAAGACACAGAGGAGGATGCAATAGCTGTCTTCATGTGTCTAAAGGACTTCCAAGGTGACAATATTATTTATTATAATTATCTACTCCTCAGGGCTAAAAATAAAATATGAATAGAAATTAAATTAAAATTTAGCTTAATAAAAGGAAAATTTTTCTAGAAGTTGGATCTTTGGAAAGACAGAACTGGTTGACTTACAGAAATTTTCACAAAACCCAGCTCTTCATCATAATCGTCTATGGGACTTTCTAACATGGCAGATACCAAGGCCCCAGCTCTGGGGAGATGGGAGGAGGGAGCTTTGTATTTCTTTCTAAAGTTACTCAGGTGATTCTGCTGGTTAGAATTAAGAACCACTTGTTTGATGAATAATATTATAGAAATAATGACTATTTATGGGTGCTAACTATGTACCAGGGATTGTACTACATGCTTCACAATACAATCTCACTTATAATCTTATTTAATTCTCTCATCAAAATTTTAATGTGGGTATTATAATGTCATTTTACTGATGGGTAAACTGAACCAAATTAAATGATTTGCTCAAAGTTTCCAAGGATGGTAGAGAAAACAAGGTAGGTACCTTCACCTGGTTAGCAGAATGGTGGAGGTTTCTGGTAGGTAGAGATCCAGGCTCAAACCCAGGCTAAATGAACAGGCCCAAGAATTAATCACTCCATGTTGCTTTGGGTTTTTTTGATGACAGGAGGTAGTCAGTAAAATTTAAGGTAGTTTCTAAAATGCAAATGGTATAATTCTATCGCAGAGAGCTCCAACATACAACAGGTCTTAAGGTTAGGGTTTATAAAGATAATGGATTTCATAAAGATATTTCTATGGTACCAGAAATAACAAGACCTGGCAAGACTAGTAAGGATGACTAGGCCAGGTTATGACTAGAATAGATGTATGGAAAGGCAAATACTGCAGGTCAATACAATTATCACTGAAAACATAGTTCTAGGAAATGGGAAACAGGATTTGAGAGATAAAGTGGAGGGAAAAGATTCATAAATGAGTAGAGAACTACTCTATACAGATAGAGATGATCCTCTGTAGTGAAGTTCTAAGAAGACCTATTGTCCGAAACAAAGAGGGAATGAAAATGGGTCTTTTCTGACATGACTGCCTCAAGAAGTAAGAAAAATACATCATTCTCTCTCCCTCTCTCATATGCTCTCTCTCTCACCCTCTCCATGTCACCTCTGTGGTGAGCCTCAGCTTCCTTATTTAACATAAGAATTCATTACATACCATGAAACATGATGGCCTGAAACATGGCGGCCAGCACCTTCTGATCCACACACCTCTAGTGTTGTTACTCGAGAGATTTTCCCTTGCAAGCTCCAGCTGAACAATTCTAGGGAGCCTTTTCATTGGCTGCTTTTGAGTCATGTGCTCATCTGGACACTAAAATTGACTCAAAATAGGGTCATATTCCCAGAAACATCGTCGGAGAAGGGCTTATTACTAAAAAAAGTCTGGGTGGATGTTGAGGGGCTGCTAGGCAAAGACAATGGCCATTTGAAATAGCAAACATCATGCGTAGCAGTGAGCCACTCAGGATTGCCCAATTAGAGTTAAGAAAAAGGCACAGATGTTCCTTGTCAGCACTATGACTTAGTATTTTTCCAGAAGTTCTATCTAATTGTCTAAGGTAAACAAACAATACCAAAGAGAAATATGAGGTACGAATATTGGAAAAGTAGAGACAAATATATTTTTTAAAAGATTACTAAGAAAGATATAGCTTAAAAATATCAAATAATGCCGTCAAAGTATACTATTTGAAACAGCGTGGCAATGCTATAAGAACAGGTTCTAAAATGGGTCATGTATGATGAAAGTGATATTTGAAGTTGATGGAGAGATGGTGAATTATTCAGTGAATGGTTTGGGGCCAATTCAGTAAATGCTTTAGCCACAATTGTAAGGAGAAAAAAATGTATGTCTATTTCATATCTTACACAAAAATATTTTAAAACTGCATTTTTCATTGAATAAAATATAGAAATTGAAAAAAATTAGGAGTTGAGGATAGATTAAAAAGGAAAATCTCAGGGGGAGGAGCCAAGACGGGGGACAAGAAAAGCCGCCAGTCAGAGTGTCTCTACAAAAAAGACAAATTTTAGAAGAAAGAGAAAAAAATAAGCTAACAGAGAAACATAGATCGGGTGAGGGTCGGAAGGAAGGGTGCCTGAAACTACAGGAGACTCCACGGGAAGACGTTCCGGAGGAGAACTGGAAGGAGAAAGGTCCCGAGAGGTTTGGAGACCAGCCACAAGGGTAGGTGGAGCAGTTAACTTCCCCCTCCCTCGCATCTCGGACTGTTGGTGGCCTCCTGAGTGGTTGGGAGAGACCTGCTGACACCAGCCCAGAGACAGCTGTCACCAGTGAGCAGTGGCCTCTTGCAGACTCAGTGCAGGGTTCCCAGCCCCCTCGGGGCACCTCCTCGGGGGCAGACCTGAGCCTACCGGCAGACGCCATATTGCTCCATTCTCTCCTTCCCCCTCCCTACCCGTGGGTGCCCAGAGAGACAATTTAGCCATCACACAGAGGCATCTACAAGGAATGAGACCTTTCCTTTTGGGGCCCTACAGCAGACTGAGGGGTACTCAGACTGCGAGTTCCCTACCCGCCAGCCCTCCCAGGTGCTACTTGCCTGGGGACTCCAGGAGAGTGGGGCAAATCCCAAGGCAGAGTGAAATCGATCCAGCTTGGGCACCCTGTAGGTGATTCAAGACTAGGACCCCTCCCCATGGCAGGGTCAGGGATTGATCTCCAGGGTCCAGGGGACAGGCCTGCAGACCAGACTCCGTACACCCAGGTCAGGATCGCACTGCCCTGGGGCACAGAAGAGAGATCTGTGAAAGAGCCTACTGAGGAGTGTGTGCCTTCAGGGGCAGATCAGCATGCCTGAGCAGCAACCCTCCTCCCAAAAGAGGGCTTTGCACCCAGCTCAGGCTACGATCCTGGGTAGCGAACCTCCCGGCCCACATCACAGCCAGGGGAGATCCATTGGCCTGAGGTCCCGCTTGCTGGCAGAGGCCTAGGAGAGGCCATGGAGAGGGGGAGCGTGGAGGGCAGCGAGACCTGCACCAGACTGCGAGTCTTGGACAGCCCCACCCCCCAAGCCCAGACTTTCAGCTGAGTGGAGCCATTTCAGCCCCTCCCAGCAGCTTAGCACAGAAACAAAGAGCAGACCTTTGACCTCTGCTAACAGCAGTTGTGGAGCCTGAGGGCAGGCTTACCCAACCCAGCCCCATCCAGACTCACTCCCGGTCCTGCCCCCACTGAGGTGGAGAATAAGGACACACCTGGAAATCCCAGGGCCCCACCCACCACCCGAGGCACAAGAAGCCCTCTCTAGAGGAACAAGAGCTAGCTACAGGAACCAAAAGCAGCACTGCGGCTTGCTCCTCCCTGCAAATGCCACCCACTGACAGGGAGGTCATCCTGCACACCCTTTTACTGCATCTACTGATTCACCATAAAGGGTGTGGTCGAATCTCACCCATGAACACCACCTACTGGCTCAGAGACTAAACAGTGCATGTCATTATCCAAACGAAAATCTAAAGGCAAGAAGGAACAACTGATCCAGAAGGGAAGGAACCAGGGAAAGAACTCTGGAAGTATGAAGACTCAAATGGAAAGTACACCCCCAAAGAGGAACAACAGCTCCCCAGCAATGGA